>JAUBOD010000183.1:50517-60819 GCA_032353885.1 Nothura maculosa
GGAATACATCACATTTTACATTTGGTTTGTAAAGGTTAGGTGAAGAAGGCTACAGAACTTAAATCAATTTGATATATAGAGTTTAGTGCAATTTAGATGTCCAAGATTAACAGTCAGAAGAATCCCACACAAATGCTGCCAGGTCCAGCGCCCCATGCCTTTTCTGCAGTGATGCTGCTTCAGAACAGAGAGGTCTCTTACTGTCCAGACATACACACACAGCCATTTTAACTAACTAGACATCACTCATTAGGTCTTCTTTGACCTAAATCTCCTACAAAGCCAAATTTGAGGAGTTCAGCACAAACACAAGCAGCCATGGCACTGCTTGCTGTAGTTTACCTCTTAAGCAATAACCATTTCTGTTTGACCAGAGCAAAGAGGAAATCTAAATTTGGTGACGCGCTCAGATGGCCACAGGTCCATCGACTATGCGTGTCACCAAAATGTCCCAGCTATGTTTTAGCCACTGAAATAGAGGCCGCTGCAGTTTAGAGAGAAGAGCAAAATACCCAGTGGGTCAAGGAGGGTCAAGTGGGTCAATACATATTGTTATACAAAACAAGGATATATGTTGTTCCCTTCATTTTCCTCCCGTTTGCACCAGCACAAACCCACTGTAATCCCACCAGTTGCTGATACTCTGACATTAAAAATCTGAACAGTGTTAAGTTTTTCTACCCTTATGATTTCTAAATGTCAGCTAAAAGCAAAAGAATATTCTGTGTTATTGATACATACACAGGTCTGTTACATTGGAACACCTAATAATAGAGGTCAATCAAAGCAGGGAGATCAGGTGATGAGTGCATTTACTTCGTGACTCTGAAATTATTAAATTTCCATTTTGCAGAACATAATCCCAGTCCTCACTGATGGATAAGCCAACACAGCAAAACACTCCAAACTTAGTTTTATATATATATAATATGCTAAGCTAGATGAATTCCAAGTTTCTTGTAGCTCTGATGCTCACTTTGTAAGATGAAAGTTCACTTTAGATCCACATAAATGAAAAAAGAAAAAAATCTTAAGACTTCTCAGGAAGAAAAATGTAAAATTTCTTAATATATAGAAACAATGTTTGAGTAGCATGGAGTAAGCAAATTCACACATGGGAGCAATTGAAGTGAAGTCTAAATGTATACGCTTCGTTTGAAAATGGTACTTCTAAAGGAATTCAGCGGCTTCACAGACTAAAGAGGTAGCATAGGGAGTCTGGAGAACTCAAGGGATTTCCGACGGAATCCCACTGTGGTTCATCAAGTGGGGAATCATACCTTAAAAGAAGTGAATTTCTATGCCTTGACTTTGCTGCGCAATGAGGTAGCTCTGTGAATCAAGTACCTCGCATTGAACAAAAAAATAAGGAAGAAAAGTCCACATAGAGAACTCCAAGTAGTGTTAGAAGATTACTACAGAGCCAAGGGATGCCAGAAACGAGAGCGGAGATCCATAGTATCTGAGAGCCCCTCACTGCAACGTGTCCTAAGGAAGATGACAAATGAACACGTCTTCTGTTATTCAAGTGATGTCACTGTGCAACAATGTCATACCTTAAGTCAGCACAATTGGCAGAAGGAGCATTTTTGGAGATGTAGATTCAAGATGCTTTGCTCACTGTAAAGTAAACGTGTGGCATCAGCTTCCTCTCCCATCACAGCATGTATCCTACACAACGCTCATCTTGCATCCCCAACGTTTACCTCTAGTTAAGCTTGCTTGGATCCACAGGCCTTTCCTTTCCAGTTGTCCCCTCTCTCCTCAAAGATCTCCAGGAGGCTGAATTAGCTGCAGTCCCAAAAAACTACAAGGGTCCATCTACCACCACTTCAATTGTGAGCCCAGGGCTGGCAGAACTGCTGTCCTGGTGGGAAACAGGAGCCTTGAGAAGCTTCATGGGACATGAAACAAGCCCCTTGGCCAGTGCAGCAGAGCAGTGCTCACTTCTACAGCCTTGCCCAAGCAAGGAGAACATCTGGAAGGGAAGGGGCTGTGGTCCGTAGCCACCTGAAGGCTGTTTGCATGTCCTTACATTTCTTAAAAGATCTCTTATCCTGAAAACAGCCATACTTTCCATCATGAGGAGGGAAAGAATTGTTTATTTCTTGCTCCAAGCTTACACAGACACAAAATTATCAAGACTTGAGCAGCAAAACAAAGCATATGGTGTGGCGGACAGATAAATATATATGTGTGTATATATATATAAAAATGGAGGTATTTTTATCTTGTCACGTTAAGTTTTGCACTTACTTATTTGAAACTTAAAAACATTTTCCTTGTCCGTTCTTACACACTGGCCAACACAAATCTTGTGAATGAGAAAATCTGACATGTTTCCTGCAGAAATGAAATTCCTCTTATCTCCCAAGGGACAGCAAACTTTCTGCTTTTCCCATTTTGAAAATAGCACAAGATTGAGTAGCTGTCTGCCTAGGCATCTTTAAAGCATCTCTTCCTGTGTGTCTAACATAACCAGTGTGTGGTTAGTGGTTCTTCAATCCCTTTACCTTCTTGGTCCTCCTAGAGATTTTTCCTATTGGTCTCATTTTAAGACTCTATTCATCTCAACCCTTGATAGGAACTGACCCAAGAGCTGATGGAGAAAGGCTTTAGGATATTTTACTCCTGCCTAAACATAGTGGTTTCATCTCCCCTGACAAAGCGGCCTGCTATCAAGATCGAGTTATTAAATGCTCAACCAGCAGCAATTCTCATGCTGAGCTGCCCAAATGCCTTACCCATTATATATAAACATACATAATGGGTAACATATAAACATATCCCACCACCTTAACATTCTGGGGGCTCATGCTCAGGATGCAGGACTCAGGCCAGAAACCAATAAAAATTAAGGAGCTCCTCACTGGAGGTCCTGTTCACGTCATTCTCCTCACGTCTACAAAATTTAATGTTTGTGAAAAAATGAAGATAGGCTTCTCAAAGTGAGATGCTGTGCTCTGACCTACAAGCAATAAAAACAGTGGTCCTCAGTGGCAAGGTTTCTGGTGAGAAGATGGAATAGGAAGGCACTCCTGTTTGGAGGCTAACAGGTAGGTGCCTATTCATGAAGACGAAAGGGTTTCACTTGGGTGCAGCCTATGGATGCTACCCCCAATCTCATGTCCCGTACCCCGAGTTAAGAACAGATGCACGACGACATCCCCTTCGCATAGAAATCTCCATGGGGAACGGATGCCACATCAGCCCAAGTGTCACACGGGCACCGAGCACTGCCCGGCTCTATGAGTGATGTGGGCACCTGCTGCAAAATTCGGGGTTTGCACAGAATATCTGCACATACTAAAACCCTACGTATTCTTTGCTGTGAGCTTCAATTGCAGCATAACTATCAATTCTTGTTACACTGAGAAAAAATAACATGGCCACATTCATGTACCAATATACTGTAATAGTGCATTACATATAGAAATCATACATATGAAAAACAACAGGCTAATAAACTTGCTTTAAAATGAATTCTGTTTAAATCTACTAGCATTAATAATAATTTTCAATTGGTATGTTTTCCCTAAAAATATGCTTCATAATTATATTTTATTTTTAATGAAAACCAGTAATGAAAAGCATAAATAGTGTATCCTTTAATGATCAACACACTGACTAATTCCACTAATGCTGAGTAGCATGTGCTGAAATGATGGATTATCTTAAAACAATTTTACTAGCTCTATGTAATTTGTTAAGCATTTAGTAATAAGGATGTCTAATAAAATATGAAAAAAATATTTAGAAAATGAACCATAATTTTAATATAATTTTAATTAATGGGAGTGCAATTGCAGTGGTTTAAATTACATTCCCAGTGGTAAAAAGCCTTTCAAACCTAATTTGTAAGCCAAGATGGTGGCTTTAATGACTGGCAGCAAAGTTTCTTCAACAGATTTCATGGGGCATGATCCAAAGATAATAGGTTTTCAGCCCAATGACAATCCAATTACAATGCCAATCAAAGCCAACTTCATGCACTCTAATTATCAGATTTAGCTGTCAGTTCAAATACAAACATAACACTTTTATTTAAATAAAAATTTAATTTAGAAAAAAAGAAGACTTCATGTGTGATTTATTGAGACTGCAAGAGCAATCTAACTTATTCCTCTAGTAATATAATAAAATCAGTCTTGTATTAAAAATGTGAAACTTTTCATTCTCCTGTATGTACGATGCTGTATTATTCAGGAGTTAATTTAAGCAAAAAAGCATAACATAACATGGCAGCAGATATTTGCAGACTAGAAGGTCTGCAGCGAGACAAAGGTTTCACTGAGACAAAACTAGTGAATAAATGACAAAACCTAATTAGTTTTTAACAGTAATCAGGAGAAGCTATGTTAGGACCACAACCCATTTATGGAGATCTACAGCACATTCGCTACTGTAGATCTCCTTCCTTTTCTATCTGCTTCTAAGTGAGTAAATGCATAGCTTTTTTTTTTTTTAAATATATGTGCATGCTCATATGTACACACACATAAAAAATTATTTAAAGATGTAAAAACCAAAAATGTTATGTTAAAATAAATTTACCATTCCAAATATAGGCATCTGCCAGCTAGAATAGCCCCACAGCACCTACCAACTGCATCCCTAATGTTATTCTCTCTTGATCGAAGTTAATATTTATTAAAATTATCATAATTATAAAGGGCTCAATATAGGAAGGAAAAGCTAGTTCAGGATTCTATATGCTTTAACATTTTACAGCACAATTATCTCAGGCTTGATTAAAACAGAGGTAATTTTCATATAATACATTTAACACACACAAGCCTGTCTTTACACAACTGAAAAATAAAATAGAATAGAATAAGGAGCAGAAGAAGCGAAAGAGGATAAGCGTAGAAGCAGTAATTATTAGACCATTCTTAAAAAAAATGTTATCTAATTTCCATGTCTTTTACTCCTACAATAAATATCAACTTCTAAATGTTTTCTAGCTTGTTAGCTACAGCTTGTACACCAAAGGTACTAATTGCACAGGTTCTTATCCTTAGTAGATTCAAAAATATATATCCACTGAAGATAACTGATACTACAGTTAAGGAAAGCATTTGATTAGGTACAAATGCTAAGAGCACTAATACACTATATCCATAAGCCAAATCTTGGAAAAACACTTCTACAGTTTCCCTTGTCTCCAAACCATGAAACTGAATTAAATTACTGAGTTTAAAAAAGTAATCATCTGTACTTGCCGTTTATTTTGACCATTAACGTTATTTCTGCTATAATAGTAATCATTCCAATAAAACTAATGCCATGCCAGTCTCGCCTCCCTACTGCATCCAGCATTTAATTCACGATATTTTTCAAGTCCCAGTCTGTCTTTCAGATGACCATTACATCATTTTTTTGTTACTGCAACAGACTAAACTTTGTGACCACTATCAAAGTGCAAAGATAAAGGACTTCAAGACCTAGAATATGTGGGAAGGATATACACCACATTTATATGTAATTCAGAGATGATCATTGAGTTGAAGACAGAGCTACCAGGTCCTTGAACTCTCCAACATTTCTCATGATTTGGGCATTCTAAATAGCCACGCTGCCTTTGCATCTGAATCCGTAATGACTGCAGAATTCAGCCAACAGAGAAACATAAAAGGACAGAGGTAAATTCAGGAGTGTTATATTTAAAACACTCTCTGGAGGAAACCAGCTAAACACAAACAGCTTCCTCAGTTGCTGGCCTCTGTTTCTCTCCTCACGGGAAGTCATCACTTGATCGTTGTGCTCTTGAACTCCCCTCACAGAGTGCCCCTCCAGGAGATAACTGCCTGGACTTTTCAACAGGACAGGAGGAACCTGGATGTGACCTCCAGGCCATCTAACGCAGAAAAGTTAAGAAATTCACCATTACATTTTGTCAATCTTACAACTTTCCACTGCTTCCTCCACTAAAAGTTGGCCTTTGAGGAACCGATACTATCAATTACAGTAAATGTTCCAACTTGTGTATTTATCATTTGACTACGCAATACTTTCTGTATTTATATCATTTTGCATGTTAAAAAAAAATGAAAGGTAATAACGCTGTATGCCTTGCACAAGGAAAAATAACTTGAGAAAACACTAGCATATACGGTATAGGGGTCTCAATAGTCAACTCAATAGTACTTGAAGGCTACTTTTAAGAGTCCCTAGATTTTGTTTGCAATACTTCCCAGATGTAATATTAAAACTTCTTGATTTAAATATCATAAGAACAAGAGCTGTAACTTATTGCCATCATAGCTACTATTTTTTTTTTCCTACCTCACTCAGGCATCAACAACTGGAAAGAATTTTGAAAATCTATTTAGCAATTTGACCATACTTACGTATCAAGAATCAGAACTACATTTAAAAAAAAAAAAGTGAATACTTCCACTAGATTCCATTCGGGTTTGATTTGTGCTTGGAGGAAAAGGTTCTGAAAGTTACCTGTTTGGTTAAAACTTAGTTGGCAACACAATATAAAACACAGTGGAGACAGGTTATGTCACGAGGGGAATGTGAATGTGCCTAACTTCACTGACAAGAGCAGTATCTATAGAAACTTATAGTTAATGGGGAACCTTAAGCATTACTATCATTTGTCTTTTAATTCTATATTGAGTTTATTTAAAATTATACTGAGATGAATAAAAGAACTTCACAATAATAAGAACCTTAGTTTGTTTTATAAATTCTTCTAAACAATCTAAGCTGTCTTTTTCTGTCACATCACAGTTGAGTATGGGCATTTTGGAAACAAGTAGCCAAGTCCTAAAAGCTAGTAAAAAATCTTTTCCATTATGCCAAAAATGCTAGTAAAAAACAGCATGGAATAAGACATAAGAAAATAAAGCAAAACATGCCAGGGAATTATTGGACTAGCATCTATCAAGAAACTTGCAAACATCTGAAGTGCAATACTTCCCTCACACATGATCTATACAAAGAATTTGAAGTTTGTTAGATTGATGAATCAAATATTTAACCATGGATGTTTTATGCTGTTCAAATGGAGCTAACATACTTTATTTTTTGAAGGTAAGAAAATCCTGATAAACTACTTCAATGAGCATTTCATCAGAATTTTACCAGCTTGCAAGCGACAGCACAATCATTCTGTTATGGTTGATGCACTCACTCATCACATATACAGAACAGAAAGATAGATTTAACTACTTAGCTCAGTCCGTGGACTTGGATACACACTTGGATATTTTCATGTGGATACATTTACACTGTATCATCATTGCTTGTAAAATTGCCCCTTTGTTTAATTAAAACTTCAAATTCATGTATTTCTCAATATTGGCAAGGACTACTTCTTGTACTACTAAACTTAAATTAGATTACTCTTTCCTTCAGTTGCTGAACGAGATTTCAGTTCTGAAAACACTATGACCTGTATTCCTGATATTTTTTCCCCCTTCAGGATTTCAGTATAATGTCCTTTTACAAAACAGAAAACTTTTTATCAGCTTGATCCGTCTTAGAGAAAAATGTGCCACAGAAATTTATTCATATACTGTTTTGTGATTGTTATGTGAATTCACTTCTGCCGTCCTTATTCAGAACAGCAGAATTAGGTCTTCAGTGTCTAAACAGTAAAGATCTAGAGTCTAAAGAAACCTGTAATAAACAGTTACAAGTTCTAGACGAGGGTGAATTGGAAAGACAGAGCTGGGTTTTTTTAATTTCATTTCATTAAGATAATGCAGTGCGAAAGGTGAATAAGTGAAAGAGTGCATGTGCATGAGAAAAAGAGCTCAGCAAACATCCTTCCTAAATTAGATGGATCCTCAGTTTTGTGTTACCTTGCTTGCCCTTCAGGACAAGCAGAGAGGCAAAGGAGGAAAATTCTTCTTTTTTTAGAAAGTTGAGAATCCTCACAGCTAGTAGAGGAAGGCCACTTCTCAATAAAGCATTTTTCAAGATATGCAGTGATCACATACAGTCCAACGTGGACATACTCATGCCTAATCACTTGAGACTAACAACTTTTTCTTTGTTCCTCATCTGCTCCTGCTTCATACAGGACATACAAGGAAAAATGCACCCACCATATATCACTCAACAACAGGAGACACACCCGGAATGAATTAGGGAAAATGATGGGGAATTGAAGACATATGGAGTAATGGGAAAGAAAAGAAGGTAGAGCATTTCTCAAGCCCCAATTACTCCAGTCAGGAGGATCTCAAAGCCTTTCATACAGAGACACTGCACCATTGCTCCAGGAAACACTGCATGGGTTCTTGAGGCATCAGAGAATGGAGAGTGTTCAGTGATAGAGCAAGCTCCTCTAAGTTGTACGCAAGTCACGTGAAATCCAGACTTCATCCAAAACTGCCACAAGCTGTTGCCTCAGCTTGATAGAACTTGCTGTTACCACTGCAAGGTGCTCCACTACAGCAATTTCCTTGAAGTCTCAAGGTAGCTTATGGTCCACATGAATAATTACTGTGTGGAAACAACCGAATGCTTTGACTGACTATCAAAGGACTTGGACAGGTGAGCAGCTTCCAGAAGCCACTCACCTGAGAAGCATCTAAGTCTGTGATGATGGAATGAAAGAGCCTTGCTGACACTAAGGGTATGACACACAGATTCAGCTCTAAAAGTCAGAAAGTCAGAAGTGTGAGGTTATTTAAAAAAAAAAGAAAATGAGCAAGGGACTGATCTTAGGCAATGTCTGGAAGAAAACCTCTAACAAACACACCAGGAAAATATATCACAAGGATCTGAACTTCCAACAGCCTAAAGGTAACATCCACAAGTAAAGTCACTTTAATGCAGAGGTAAAGAAGAGAGGAGGAATACAGTGACTTGCCTTGCCTTCTATCAGGCTGTTCAAAAGCAGCTACCCCATTCTTGTTGGTCAATGATTTTTCAGCTAATGAGAAGACAGTCATCAGTCTGCCTGACAGCAAATATGCCTTTACTTATTGACACAGGCTCAACTCCGGAAAAGCAAGAGTGCCAAAGACATTTAAAGTTTCCCCTCTCAATTATTTTTGCAATCATTTATTGGGGTAAGAGAGAAGAGGAAGCCATGACCAACATGTCAATGAAGATGTAGACAGCTGCAGATCTTAAGCTAAATCAACACTAGAAACAACTCAAGGACCATTAATGGAAACAGCACTGACAACACACAGGAAAAAAAAACGGATTCTGTAACTGGCAAATCAAACTCATTCTGTTTCTAGAACAACTGGATAAATTCTACCAATATCATGATTTAGATATGAATTCAGAAATACAGGAACTAAGTTTTCGCACATATATCATGGGGATCTATTTAAGCAGAAAAGAACATTTTTTTCTCTTGGGATGGCAAGAAGTCCTTCTCAGAAAGATCCTAGAGAAGCGTAAGCTTGTTCATGACAAACCAAACACAGCACTTTGTTAATAAAAACTGCAGTAAGACCAGAAAACAAACTTACTTCCTAGGCCACTACACTGGCCTCTCCCTAGAAATTAGCTCCAGAACAGCTGCCACAGTCACACAGAGCTGGCCACACACGCCTAAGTCCCAGCATATCTTATACTTCCATACCAGACTTGCACAGCATGCTCTTCACCTTTCTTAGATGATAAGATTAGGGTTTTATTGCTGCACTAATGAACATTTGGACCTATTCTGCAAGACATCATGTATGCTCCATGAATTTGCAAGCTCTTTATTTTGGCAACATGGTCAGAAGAGGTGAAAAACACAATGGTCCTTCCAGCAACCTGCCCAATGACAGAACTAGACCAGAAGCTTATGGCATCATCGGGAATAGGACTCAGATTGACTGCTTCACAGTCCTGCCAGGTGCAAGGAGCCAATAGAAAACTCTAGAGCTTCATGGGGAACTTGTTTTTCATCCAATAGTGGAAAAAGTAGAAGATAAAAGAGCAAATACATATCTTCTCAAAATCATAGCCCTTTGTAAAATAATCTAGAATATTGTTTAGGTAGCAACACACAACCATTGAACAGACCATAAAGTGACACTGCGTGAAGTCTCCATGTGGATGCACAACAGCCAAGTGCTCCGCTTCAACATAGGATTGGAGAGGAGCTGCAATGGGGAAGGCACATCCTAGCACATGCTAAAAGGGCAAGAGAATTGAGAAATGAACTTGCTTTCTCAAGGTAGAGGACTCATGCAGTGTCAGAACATTTCTAATAGGTCTAATAGGTTGCAATAAATTGGTATATTTTCCCTATATGTAGCCCTTTGCAGCTCTCACCAGTAAAGTGGTATTGCAATTCTTTTATGCCTAATATATCTATATCAAACTCATATA
>JAUBOD010000183.1:71085-82072 GCA_032353885.1 Nothura maculosa
ACTTCTTGCATTGATTTACCAAAATACACTTCAACGTAAGTGTTTAGAGCAGATGGCCACTAGGCCATACTCTGCACATAGGAAAACTGTCGTTAGCAGAGTCCTTTTCCCCAATTCACCAGATACTCAGAATTTGGCTTACAGAATTTTTGGAGTTTCCGGTGAACCACAAAGGCCACAACAGATCCCAGAAATAGTTCTAACAAATCTGTGGGACTCACATATTAATTCAGCAGATAAGTAACTACTTAATATGCCTTACAATGTAAACTATAATCCTGTAGACAATTCAGTAAACACCAAAGTGTGCAGAAAATAAAAATTACTCAAAATTCTGAAAAGAATGAGATCTCACTGTTGCCATTATTGCAATTCATCATTTAAATTTGATGAATTTCATCTTAGCTAAATGTGTATTTTTTTTCTTCAAATCTAGTTTCCTTTGTTTTAAGGGAGATCCTCAACTTCTGGATGAAAAAGCATGTTTTCACTGAACATTTGCCTGAATAATAATACCATGACACTTGCATCAGGTTACTGCAGTGAGTGCAATTGCACCAAAACTCTCCTCTGTGCAAAAAACCTTTTCTCCATGTTTTCTGAGGTCACTTCCTCCCAAGAGATCTCAGAAGCACAGCCTACCACCAGAAGTTTAGCCAAAGCATCTACAGAGATAATTTAGCTCTGCACACTTCATTGTACCCCATGAAGTAGTCATTCAAATGAAGTGGTCTCCACAGAGGTGCTTGAGAAATGCTTTGCAGAAGAGAAGAGATCCACAGTGTGATCTGCCTTCTGGAGACCTGGATTCAGGTTTTTCCCAACAAAAGGCAACTGCTTACAAGGAAACAAGTTTACTGTTTACACAGAGGGACATAAACAGGTTTGCATCAGTGAACCTAGAGCCATATGTTCTATTGGACATATATATGTCCAAGTCCTATCGGGAACATCATATGGATTGAAAATGTATTGAAAAATCATTCATGAGCTGATTAGAAAGGATAGATCAAAATAGTGTTAAAAAAAGCAAAGCTTCATTTCACAGAGGAAATAAAAAAGGTAGAAAGCTGAGCATTTAAAGTCGCTATGAAAACAAGATTAATCACCATATTGTACGAATGCCAGAAAATGCCTGAAAAGCACAAAGTGTGAAAAAAATAAAAACCAGTAACTACTATTTTAAAGAGTTTTAAGGCTGACTACAAAG
This sequence comes from Nothura maculosa, assembly GCA_032353885.1. Classification (NCBI taxonomy): domain Eukaryota; kingdom Metazoa; phylum Chordata; class Aves; order Tinamiformes; family Tinamidae; genus Nothura; species Nothura maculosa. The sequence goes on from JAUBOD010000183.1 coordinate 72,296, forward strand.
GAATATCCTGGAATTCCTAAAGCACTGGTAAATATGAACCAATTACTTATTATTTCATTAAAGTGACAATGGGAAGGACCAATTCTTAACTCTCAGTGTTTGCCTCCTGGGGTCCTAGATAGCTTTTCCTGTCAAATTAAAAAGGAAAAAAAAGATAAATAAACATGAGAAATTAAGATTGTCTAGGTATATGAAGGAGAAAGGGAAAGAAACAGGGAAATAATGTTCCACAATTATTACCAGAGCTAAGAGAAACAAAATTACTTGATCATAAATTCAGGATAATCTGGTTTTCTTTATGAGTTTCCATTTTATTAATGAAAGGAAGGTAACACCTTAGTGTACCCGGATGAATTAAAATGCCTATTTGTAGAAGCAATCCTCCATAGGGGTCTTTAATAGAATCTGCGAACAATTCTGGAGTCAGATAATTTAGCTGTAAAAAGGCAATATTAATAGCTCCCCTCACTAGGTACACAGACCAGGCTGGACAAAAGTAGAACGAAGGGAATATTGGCACGAGGGACCATGCCATTTACTTGCATTATCATAACTCCTGCACAGCCAAGGAGCTGTACATTTCCTCAAAAAAAAAAGAGGAGAAATTCGACAAGCACAGAATCAATAAATTATCTACCCGCCCTGTTTATCAAATTCAACATAACACAGGGAAAGAGCTCTGAGAGGAAGCAGGCTCAGCACACAAGTAGTATTAAACACCTGGAAAGACGGCAGCTTTGATTTATTTGGAAAAGGGCAGCAGTCAGAGCCAACTTCTCTCAGGCAGGACCTGTGCTTGGGGCTGGATCCTCAGCACATGTGAATGGCAGTGCTGGCATTGCCAGACGCCACCAAGCTGCCCACACGAGCTGAGGATCCGTCCCCAAGCTTCTTCCCTTCTATTCAGCTCAAGTTCACCAGCCTCTGGTCAGACTTGGGAGATTTGAGTTATCTTCAAAAATATAATTTTTCAAATGTTTCAACTTAACTCCTCAGCAAGATTAAATACACCTTAAAAACACTCAGGTATTTTGCCACTACATCAGCTTTTGCACTAAAGTTCCCCCAGTCTTTGTAGTGGGAAAAAAAGTGTATGTGCATCACAAATATAATGTATTTTAATTATTTCTACCATCCTGAAAGTGATTACATTTCTTAAACACTGCAAAGCAATGGATTTACTTCCTATTTTTAGAAGTGGGAATTCCCCACTGCTTGTTTTTTTATTAAAACGAAACAAAAAACAAAAGAAGAGAATATATAAAGGGTCCTCTCACCTATTTTAACTACTCTGACAAAGATGGAGCTCATGAAAATTTCAAGCACATCTTAGTAATGAGAGTTAAATAGCAGACAGTGTCTGTGAAATATGAAAAGTCTTGAAAGGAAACGTCTCAGTCTACCTGGTGGTACTTGCTACTGCCTGTATTATGAAAATAGAAATATCTCAGATTCTAGAAATTCATTTCTTAGGCTACACTAGCTTTCAAATGCTATTAAAGCAACCCTGGACAGAAATTCACTACATGAACATCTAGGAGACTTTATTTTTCAGAACAGAAGAAAAGATAGAAATGGTGACTGGCATTAAACCATGAGAAGAACCACAAAGCTACACATTTACAAAAGAACTAGCAATAGAGCACTTGGGAAGTTTCATCAGAGAAATATTTTCCCTGTAGAAAATTGGGGTTTCAACTTAGTTATTTCTGATAATGAACTGTTTTATGAGCTAGATTGGAAGAAAAGGATTATCAAAAGTATAAATATTCTAGGCTGCCCCTTTTTTTGTTCTTGTTACATGTAACAGGATTCTAACCCCTCCCCAAATCCTAATCCTTTCTACCAACTGATTTCTCCTGTAAGAGATAATCTTCTAAGATGTAACTGTTCATAAGAACTACTGAAGAGGAGATAAAAAGTGACATATGGCAGAGCCAGAGCACAGAAGTGCAGGCCTAAATACTCAAGATAGTCAGATAACACATGACAAGAGAGCCCATGCAAGGCCATCAGTACACTATACTTCCACTCAAATTTCATGACAATATATGAATTTAATTGAAACATTTTAATTTACTGATGATCCAGATATTCTCCTTTTCAAAAAACATCATTTCAATCCATCAAAAATTACACGTTTCATGCAAGTCACCTTCTGTCCCCAACTGGCAAAGTTCTGCCCTACTCAAAAACCCAAAGCATCATTTGGCCAGTTCACAAGTATTACTGATGAACACCGAAGTCTAATATTAAATCAGATATTACAAGAAAGACGACTTGAAATCTCACAAGGGATCTTTGATAGATATATCAGGAATTTATTACTATTTCACAGATGTTATTCACCCTCCCCATAGAGAAAGCCACCATCCACAAAAGTAGTCTGGTGGCAATGACAACCACCCACGTTTGGCAGATTAAGAGAAATGTAATTCTCTTAATTTGTGGCAACAAATGAAGTGGCAAACAATACTTCACCACAAAGATGTCTTCAGAAAAGTCTTCTGTTCCCATGGAGTTCCAATACACACATAGCAAAGCAACCAGAGGAAAAAACCTTGGGAGTCAATCTCCCTTCTGAGGTTGAACGTATAGACTTCAGGGAACTACAACCAAGTTGCATTGTGATCAATCCAATTTCATGAATAGAGAGGTAAGCAATAATTCTGTGTCATTTTCCCCTTTCTTCTTCATTTTAATGTCTATTCAGTCTTGTTATGGGGCCATTATATTTTGCTATTGCAATTGAAACCCATCAAAAATAAATCTTTGAGTTCTATCATCTCTCAGCATTTCTTTAAGGACAAGCTTTTAGAAAAACTAAGAGTTGAAAATGAGAAAGAACCTCTTTTTGTAGAGCGCTATTAAAGTTTTCTTGCTGCAACATTACAATTGTAATACAGTATGTTTAATAGTAATTCATTACTATTCCATATTAAACAAATATATGACACGCTAAATTAATCAACAATTTGTGTTTTGCTAACTCTTTAAATTCATTCATTTGGTACTGCGCGTTATTATACTGCCATGATATAGCTGATTTATAATGACTTAAAAGTTTGTCAACAGTTTTTCATTTGCCCAAGGCCTCATGAAATAAAAAAAAAAAGATTCAGCAGAATTTGTGCAAGTCTACTACTCTTAGGCAATGTACAGTCACTAACCTGGTGGTGAAAAAATATTCAAAATGATTTAACTGGTCACTGAACTGTAGTTGTTTAAAAGTAATATTTTGAGAAAGGAAGACAGGGAGGAAATAAATGAAATGATTTAAAATAGTTGCAAAATCTGAAAGAAACCTGCAGAATTGCAGAAACATAAGGAATCTGTTTCTCACTGAGCCAATGAGAATGATTCATTAGCCACTTGCTAAAATTCAATAATCAGTTCGTGAATTGCTGAGTTCAACCATTATGGAAACAATACCAGAATCAGTAAATAATGGCTTCTGATGAATCTGCTGTAGTCTATTCCAGTTTGAAGAACAACAATAGAAAGATCCAAGGGAAAAAAGAAAATGGAATAGGCACTCAAATGAACCCAATAAATCACACAGTACATAGCTTCATACTACACACAAAAACTTTGTGTATCCAGCTCCTTTATAGGCCTTAGTCTTCAAAATAGCGAGCTCATTTCCAAAATCTAAATTCAAATTTCCTTATAATGTGATAATACTCAGAAGGAAAGTTAACAGTGGATTTTGAACACAGTAAAGAAATTATTTCTATAAAGAGAAATAAAAATGGAAGTGTTTTGAATACAGACCCTAAAGTCTCAGAGAAAAATCTTTTGGAACTCAAAGTCTAGGCATGTAATTTGCAATACCTACATATAAAATAAATATAAATATTAGCTTTCAACCATGGTTAACTAGATCAATTTTAAAGAACTAACATTCCATAAATATATTTACACCAAACTCGCATTTGATAGCTAAGGCTTTGTTAAAAAGGTAGACTAGAAGATAACGAGTTTCACAGATTTCTCCAGCACTTAGTAGAATGCAAGATCTTCACAGATTCTCAAAACCAATGCATGTCTTTTTCTCTAAATTGAAGTCCTTGCTGCCTCTGGTTTTAAGTTTAAACTTGTAGGTTTGCTTCTGTGAATAGGGTTCCAAAGGAAATAAAAACCTTCAGTCCTGTCCAGCGTATATTTTGAAAAAAAAATTTAGCCTCCCTAAGGTCTTAACAAAAGGCAATTCTACTTGTAGGAAGGGCTGATTAATTCGAGATGCTCCAGTGTACTGTATGTTGAATGATGAAAAGGATGCTCAACAGGTCTAAGCCTTTGGAAGGGAGGGTCTTACTCATCTTTGCTAGGTGTGGTTCACGAAGCATCTTTAGCTCTTGACATAGCAGAGGGCACCTCAGAATAATACAGGCTCTCTCCAGGGAACAAAATGAATTTCCAAAGCTTTTCTTTATCAGGTTAACTTTTGACAAGCTTGCTTTAACTCTCTCATTCTCCTCAAGTATCACAGATGAGGAGGACAGAAAAAGTTTGTGGCAGAGAAACAGAAAGGAGGAAAAAATTTCAAAACAGCATGCCAAAAAGTACATTCTCCCTTCTTGCTGCAGACAGCACCTAATGATGACTGGATATACTGTCCATTATTTTAGATGCTTAGCCTGAAGAAAAGGGGATTTTGCTCAGTTTTTGAATAAAAATACATAAAATCTCTTGAAATCTTATTGCTTAGGTGTATGGTCTGAAACTTGAGTAACACTTAAGTCTTGGTGCTTCAGACAGCCAGAAGTCTTCTAGTCCAACTTCACCAACGCATTAATTTTCCAACTGTTGAATTACTATTTACGTGATACCCTAATTGTGCACAACGTTTTAAAAGAGAATAGATATACAGCCTGTATCCAGAAGATCTGGTGTTCCAGCTTCACCCTAATATTGATACAAATAACGGAACAGACTTTTGCTCTATAAAATGGCAGTCAAAGCAAATTCTGAGCTGGGTTCTGGCAGCCTTTTGTACTGCTTTCATTAGAGCGTCAGCCTCTTAAAAAAAAATAATGTGACAAAGGAAAGGTGGCTGGTGAGCTGGCAATCATACAACATCTAAAGATCTAAGCTCTTCTGTAATGATCATATGTGATTTAAAGAATCAAAGGGTCAAATTCTGCCCTCAATTACGCACCTATTGCTAGGTGGCACACCACCACGTGGCACAGTGAATTAGAGAGATTATTATATTTCTAAAGAAACAGGAAAATGGCCTGCTGCCTTCAAAGCAACAAATCCAGTGTTGATCCTATATTAAATAACAACATATAAATCTATGAAAATATCAGGGCCATTTTCTTATATCTGGAGACATACTACTTCTGTGGTCTCTTTTTCTAAGGGTATTTTTCATTTAGTATTCTGCACAGGAATATGTTCCAACAAGCCAAACTTGGGAACCAGAGAAATCGTGTTCTTTCAATCTGTTTGAATACCCGAGTATTGTCCCAACCTGTCAGTACCTCCCCATCTCTGCTCTATCCAACCACTCTGCCTCTTCCATTCTACCAACACAGGAGAAGAATTTCCACAAATACTTACCCCTATTAGCCCTCTTAATAGAGAAGGTCTACATTTTTGAAACTGAATTATTACAAATTTTTTTAAAGAAATATTTACCAGCAAGTAACTTAATCCAGCTTAAATCCACCAGTATTTATTACCATTTGATTTTGCTGCTCGTAAGGACCAGTTTATTGCATCTATAAGCAGAAAATACTGGCAACAGAAGAAATATTGCACCAGTAAAAGCAGATTCCAGTTGACAGGTGAACACATTTTCATCTTAATTGTGTTTGAGACTTCAAAAGGTGTTTCAAAATTGTTGTGGCCTAAATAACATTTGTTCTGAAGTGAATTCAGTATTAATCAGGTGAATTCTGAAATGTAAAGAGTTAATAATTGTGTAATCGTTTCTAAATAGTCATAACAAAACTTTGATTCTAAGATAGAAATAAATTCTTAATTCCCATGTGAATAAAAAACATGTATAAAATTGGGGACAGCTGCTAAAAAAAAATCAACAAATTGAACAATAAAAACAATGAGAAAGAAATTAAATAACGAGAAATAGGAAAGAAGAGCTGCACCGATTTGGGCATGTCACTGCAATGTCACTTCACCAAGGGCTCCCAGCCCCTCTCACCTGCCTGGAATAAACTACACAGGGATTTACGCTCTAAGCGCTGTGTTTTCAGGCCACTGGGATAGGGGAGAATTTTCTGCATCTTCCTTCCCTTGCTTAGTTAAGGCACATGCGCACACTCACTGAAAACATATGTTAATAACTCAAGACCACAAATTTAATTTATCACAGCTTTCCACCTGACATCATTTTTTTGTCATGTGGCACATACCCATCCGTAAACAAAATGGGGATTCATTTCCATAGCAACAGTGAGTGGGACTTTGATCAGCTCCAATGATTATTTGGAGGCACACACGTTTACAGATATTAAAATCCCAAGTGAAGGCTGATTGCCTTTTAAAAAACACACTTAAGTTGGTTTATGTGTATACAGAAAATATATACTGAAGACAAAAAACACTATGAACAGAAACTCAGCTACTGGTCATTAGCCTGGTGTCGCTTTCAGTTACCTGCAAATATACATATTCCTAATATGAATAATTCAATATATGTGTCCTGTAGCCAAGAAAGTATTTTCTTTTTGTTCCCTGGCAGATGTGATATTTAAGGCTACGCTCGCAGGTGTTTTGGGAGCTGGTTTGTGTGGGATGAGAAGAGGTGATAGCCTGTAGCTTGACAGAAAAAGGGAAAAATGTGAACAATGTGTTGAAAAAGACTACAGTCAGAGCCGCACAGGACCAGCTGTTTTTTTCCAATTAGAATAACAAAAATAGCACATGCTAAAATGTTTTTTTTTCCCTCCTCCCCTCCAAAGCAATGAATGCTTTAGGAACTATGAGTAAAGAGCTTTAAAACCTATTTAAATGAAGGAATGTTTCAGGAGCCATATGGAGAAGAAAAAGAAAAGGCACAAAGTAGAGAATTTTTATATACATTTATATTTAGCTAAATCTGAAGCACTTCAAATTTTTATCCAACGCTAGAGAAATCATCTTACTTTTCAACTTCTAAAAATATGCCAATGCTGATGCTGCCTATGGTATCACACTTTCAGCAAGATATTTCAAACATTAGTTAGTGCATTGCAGTGAATTCAGGTATTATGAATTCTGTTCCATGCCTTGAGAGATTACTTACAATATATCTGTACTCCAGTAATGTATGATAGCTGCACATAAAGAAGTCTGTGACAAACACTCAAAACACACCCTGTATCATCGGCCTTCTCTCCCTTCTCCTTTCCTCCCCCCTGTTCCCTCCCCAAAGCAGGGATGATTCAAAACTTTGAACACAGGAATAACATTTGTAAAAGCTACAGCATCCTGGACATCTGCACTGTGAGTACTTTAGAAGAAAGTCACATGGCCATGGGGAAATTTCACAGAATTCAAATCACAGCCACTTGCCAAGGTGTATAGCTAGTTTGTTTTCAGCTGTTCTTCCCATGAATAATTACCACACAGGCATATCCTAAAGCTAGCACAAGCTGTCTTGTCAGCAGAAATACTCAAAACAGAATTTGGAATTTAAAATTTCATAAATGAAAATAATCACTTCTGTCTTTTGCTTCCCAGAACCAACATATTGGAGTCATATTATTTTTTTTCCACAGTGCAAAGAAACTCATGGAAATGCAAGGGGGAAACCACAAGTCTTTCCTCTAATACTTTCCTCTAAACCACACTAATACTTGGCTAACATTTCAGTGACTTCATTCCACCAACACAGAAAGGGAGAGGGCAGCCCAGTCCCACAGCTTGGCCTTGTTTGGGTCTATTTTCCAAGCTGCTAGGGGTGTTCTTTGGCCCAGCAGCACAGGCAAGGAAGAGCCTACAAGTGATGAGATGGGACATGAGCCTCAAGAGTAGGACAGTAGATGCAGGACGTCAGATGCCCTTTGCCAGGAAGCCACTTCCTTTGATGCCTCCTGGCTCTTCCAAGGCGTCAAGTAAAAGGTTGTGAAATCCCCCTGGCGCCACCAACTCTCTCCCATGAGAGGTATCCAAAAAGTGTCCATGGCACCATGGAAGAGCCTGGATTCCTTCCCAAAGCACCCCAGCTTTGAGACTAACAATATTTTTGATACACCAGCAAATCCAGACTCACATGCCTGGTTCCTCTGCATCCTGTGGCCCAGCAGGGGCAGCAAAGGGCACAGGTGGCCAAGAACAAGCTTGCGAGCCAGGAGAAAAGCACTCCTTCCTTTTGCACAAAGCCTAATATTTGCACATTATTATAATATTATGAATATCTTCATTGGAGTTGGAATAATGCCCTGAAATAGATATTGTGCTGGTTAATAAATTACATTTTCAAATGAGAGAGATTTTATCACCAAAACATCTCATGATTAATTTCTAATGTGAAGCTTATGGCCCTAACTTAAAACATTTGATTTTGCATTGGTGTTCAAAGGTTGAGCACTTAAACTTTACCACGAAATTTGCTGAATTTTTCTCCATATTGAAAAAAGTCACTAACCTGTTAATCCACTATAACTTCGTAACCTCAATTACAGCTCTTGAGATGAAGGTGATTAAAAATAAGTATTTTCCACCACTTTCAAAGAGGTCATACCTTCCAAAGAAATTCTGTTTTAAATTTTCCAATGATACCCTAATGGCAATCATTAAAATTGGCCAGAAATATTTCCCAGGACAATTCCCACTTTCCAAAACAGTTCTACCATTAAGTAGTGGGGGCTTTAACATCTCAATTAGGTCCAACTGCAGCAAGCAAGGTTACCTTTACAGGAAGCAGTAGGGGATGACAAAATTGTATGTGCTATGTAAAGAGAGTTTAAAAAAAAAACACATTGTATTCAAGTTAGGAACACACACCTCCCACATCTAAATAAGAACCATCAGACCAAACTTCTGCTCAGCTTTATAACTCTTTATAGCATTAAATCTATATCAACAGTATTTAAAAAATTCAGCCCAGTGCTAAGATTTGTGTCATGCTATTTTTAATACTTGATTTACTCCTCTTGCTGGTGAGCAGCCCGTGATTCATCTGAAGATCTCAAATGCAATGGAGAATCAACACAAGGGTGCCAAGCTACAACTCAGTTGTAGCTCATTCCCCCACCCTTCCCCACCAGAATATCCATGTACCAAATACTAAGATTTAACTCTTCAACACTGTAGTCTTGAGATCAGCTCAGTACTACACATATGTGTGTTTACACACTCAACATTGTTAAAATTTTACCAAATTAATTTCAATTTTGCTTTTTAAGTTAAAGTTCAACCATCCAGACAAATACTGTAATATTCAAAGTGTGGAGGAAGATGTCAATTTCAATTCAAACAGAAGTATGCAAGATGTGAAATATTTATTTAATCCTACCAATTTATTTAATCCTGCCATTCAGAGTAAGTCTATTATTTCTAATGACAAAAAAATAATTCCAGACTAATGAGGAGAGTAATTCATCAAAAATGACAAAGTTTCCTCATACTACTCCTCAAGCATAGCTTGGGTTAATCTCTTTTAACATGTACTGATATAAATCTTTTGGGACATGCAAAGTCCACATGAGTTCGGCACCACTGGATCATGCTCTTGGTCCAGATTCTTAGGTGCAGTTGTGAGATAGAAGTGAAAAAAAATTGTGTGTATTTTTGGTAGCATTACCACCTCTTGCAATGAAATCA
>JAUBOD010000183.1:82172-95994 GCA_032353885.1 Nothura maculosa
CTCACCTTGCACAGCAAATAAGAATTTTGCTATTGCCTTTATGGGAACAGGAAAAGATCCTAAGTGAGCTGAGCTGCAGAGCAGCATCATGTCTCATTTTAATCAGGATGTTGGTTGCACAATTCAATACGGATTGTGTAATCAGAAAGCCAAAAAAAGCACACAAACGAATTACTATGGAAAAATTGTCCTCATAATGGGGTCATGAAGCATAGAGATATACATTTATAATACAATGTCAAATTACATTACATGAGGAAATAAATTGTGAGCCACATGCATGTTTTAATTACAAGCACAATACACCTTCAAATGGGGGTATAATTGCTCACCCCTTCCTCTATTGTTACCAAGTTGAGTGTCAGTCTGCCCAAAAGTGCCAGCATAGGCTAGGGAGCTGCTACTACTAAGAGCTAGAGTTACTGGAATTTAGCAAACTATAATCTTTTCCAGCTAATTCTGCAATTTTTGTGGCCAATGTGCAAAACAGTCCTAAACAGTGTGACAACAGCCATTTGTTATCATATACATGACAGCATTCATACTATGGCCTTGCTAAGGGCTGCAGTTACACAGATTAAATCAAAGATAGCACACAGAACAAAAAGAAAAAACATAAGTTTCTTTTCCCCTTAACTTATACATTCTCCTCCCTATGATGACTTTATTTTAAGTGTTTAATAAGGGTAACACACTTTACCATCCAAGATTAGCACTTGAAGTTACAATAGCTTCAAGAGCTAAACAAAAACTTTCCATAATTGATGAGAAATAATAAAATAGCTATTAGGCATGTTTGTCTGTTAGATCAAGAAAGAAATATCAGTCTTTTTTTCCCCACAAATAAATTTTGGCTACAAATCAAATAGTTGTCTCGAAGCACTAAACATACAGAAACAACATTTTATTTTGCTGTCTCAGCCTATATATGCAGTATTAGCAAGGAAATTATAACAAAAAACACAAAAGGAAAAAGATCCTCAGCTCTACAGGTTAAACATTTCCCCCCCCCCCCCAACATGCACAGCAGGTTTTCTGGAATAACAGTTTGTAGTTTCAAAAATATTAAAACAACAAAACGCTTTGGAAACACTCAGCTTTTGTTTCAAAGCTCTCCTAAATATTCCAAGTATAACCATACATTCTCAGTGAAGAATGAATCAGAGGAGAGGGGAAATTCAATCATGAATTTCTCTAAATAGCTTTTAATTTTACTCATGAAATACTTGCCAAAAAATACATTTAATTTTATTGTCAGGTTTCAGATGTGTACTCTATCCACCCAGAGCTTTTCTGGATACACTAAAACATCATTCTTACCACAAGGTGGCATCTTCTTATTTTTATATAAAACTACTGAATATTTACATAATTTGAATAATTTTGCACATCTGAGTGTTTCTGATATTTCTTTATAACAGCCATTTAGCAGATGTGCAGATACCTAGCAATGACACTGGATTTCACCTCTCAAATACTCATAGAAGTACCTACAACTGCTGCTTTTCTTTTTTTCCCCAGACATCATATACATACTAAATCTGTTAATGAAATAATGGACTGACAGGACTTGCAGGAACACAAATCTCTTGCAAATTCTGGGGCAACTGAAATGTCAACATACAACACATTAAAAATGCTGAACTTTCTCCCAAAACACCTATTGAGGGGGTACATTGTCAGCAAAGATAGTAATCAGCTTCCTGGAATACAGATATTTTAAAATAACACACAGAAAGCCACTAAAACCAAGGAACTTGCACTACTCCAGTGTAAACGCATAATCTATTCTGGAAACAAAGGAAAAAACATACAAAACTTTTTTTTTTTTTAACCTATCCATATCAATGCTGATAAAACATATGGGAAAAGTAGGAAAGTCTTGCCCTCCACTGACTTTCATTTTTCAGTTATCCATCCCATTCCAAAGGCGAATAGAAGCATCTAATCCAAATAGTAAAGTGTCGATCAAATATATTTCAACTTAATAAAAGTAGAAATCACATCACAATGGATAAGAAATCTGGAAACTGAGCTCCCTTGATAGATTTTCATTTTCTCTATTTTCCTTTCCTTAAAGGAATAAAAATATTTTTTTCCTCCTCTTTCTAAAACCTTAAATTATTCGTTATACAAGCCCAAGTCTCCTTAGATCAAACAGAGCTGCTGCTGTCTCTAACTCAGGCCTCAGACTTCTGCCCCAGAATCAAGTTTCACTAACATGGTAAAACCACAAACTGAAGCAAGTTTTCTGACAACTCTTTTTTTCTGGGAAGAAACTCAAGTGTGTCATCTCTGAAAAGTTTCAGGAATTATTCTCAGCTTTCCTAAACTGGTCATAAATATAAAATTTTATTTCACATACTAATGTATTCTTAAAGCATCTAGGCTTTAAACAAAGCACCTTTTAAAAGCACGCTTTACAAGTAAGCTCAGTTTCTAACCAAAAGGTTACCTCCAAAAAGTGTTAACAAAATACTTACGTCTGAAATAAATGAGTCAAAGGAAAGACTTCTTACAATCAGTAATTTCTTATCTATTGTTTTGACACTATAATTCTGGATATTTTAACAGCTTTGGATGTTACAAAATTGTCAAAACTGTTTCTAAAACAAATTCTTCCACCTTGCTCCAAATAAGGTATTGCAAATATATTTGATTTCCATGTGTTTTCTTTTCAAAAACAACACATTGTTTATCATGATCTAAGTAGATGGTTGCAGTTTCAGAAAAAAGCAAACACATAAATGGTGCTTTCAGGTTTTTTTGTGCTCCAGTTGACACCACAGAACTGGGAGCTAAATATTTAGAGATTCTGATCTGCTCTGCTATAAAGGATGAGCACTGAGAGCTGAACTGCACATCAGTTTAAAAGCAGTGAGATGAGATTGTAGTTGTCTGCAAGCACAAATGAAGCAGTAAGTCTAGCTATTACATTAACTCCCAATTATTTGCAGCTGCAAAAACATACAGACAATATTTTTCCACATACAGAACTCCATTTGTGATGCCAGCCAAAAAATCCTACTCTGATCTGTTGTTCTAGCACAGCTTTTAGAAACCACGCATTACACCAGAAATCTTTTAACTGAACTAACTTCTAACAGACCATAAAACACAAATGCAAATAAAACGAACTTGGGAATTAACCAGTGAACACGCAGGTCTTAAAATGCAGGTATGATTACCCCTCCTAAGCTTATCTGAGAATTGAAGGAAACTGAAGAAATAAGCAACAAGGAAATGTTTCACACACAAGTGCTAGGGTGCTTTTTTATACATTATGAATGACACAGCACTACCCCACATGCATAGGAACATGTCAAATGGGTATAAAGCTTTTGGGGATTCCACCCCCACACCACCCGAGATATTCCTTCAATATTGTTCTTAAAAAAAGATATTGAATATGACTTCATGTCCAATAGTTATGAACAAAGACAACAGGTCCCCAACCTTTTACGCTGCAGGTCCTTTTGAGTATGCTGGGAGTTCATGTTTTCATTTTTTAAATCATCAACTATTTACATCAAATCATTACTTTGTATTTCTATAGAGAGCTTGTTTTTTTAAGCAGCGAGGCCCCGTAGGGACAAGGGCACCGTTTTGCAGGATCCCATGAGAACTGTAAAATTCCATCTGCCAAACCTAATAGCGCCTCCACAATGGGGCTGCCAAGGTCTCCTTGGGCCTCTTGACAGCACACAGAGCATGGGCCAGCGGCCACGTAGCTGCTCCCTTCCATGCAGATACCCTTCGGAAAAATTCCCAGTCAGTCCAAAAGGAGAAAAATAAGGCAGAAGGCAGCAAGCATTGAGATCATGCTCAAGAACCTCAGAGTGCTTTCAAATCTAGCTGCTAGTCACCCACATTTGCCTCGGAACAAAGGCAGACGTGACCAGTGTTCAAAGCATCCAGTCAAAATGAGAAACAGATCCTATAAAACAAAATTACTTGCTATCACATAGCTTTCCAGTATGTATTTTCATGGTTATCCATATCTATATGCATTAAATAATATTTAATTTTAAATTGCCAAATACAGATGCACGCTCTGAAATAGTTTCCAGCTTTTGAAAACACATTGGACAAAACTACTTAATTATCCTTTTTTTGTAAAGTGGCAAGCGACATTTATGAAGCCCAGAACTAGAGAGAGTTTTCCATCAAATTCCTATCATAACTAATATTAATGCACCAATTGTATAAAATAAGCATCAAAAGATTTAAAATATTTATGTTTTAAAGAAAGGACATATATCAAATTGACATCATCATGCTTAAAGTCATGTGTGCACATACTAGCATTTCTGAATTACAGCACAGCCAACTGTCACTTGAACCCCTCTCATTTGTAATTATGACCTCTAAAAAGTGACCACTGGTGCAAGACCATTAAGAAATTCTGTAGACTTTTAGACCCCAAACTGAGGACACCCGAGTTAATTAGACCAGATAATTTCTTCTACTAGTGCAAACATGCTCACCTTGGCTAGCTCCAAGGAACTGAAAATACAGCTTAATAAACACCAACTCAATACTTGAGTCCACTTGTCAGAAACCATGACCTTGTTGGTAACCACCTTCATCACAAAAGGTCTTTACTTGGAGGCAGCATGCATAGAATAAACACACTCACAAGGTCTTTTAAGCATGGGATATGACATCCTTAAAGACAACCCCTAGGTCAGTAGACCCTTCAATTCCTTCTACAGTATTAACACCAAGTAACATCACCAGCAAAACTTGAGGGAAAAGCCTCCATATGGAGAAGGAAAATTATTGTTGAATTTACAGGAAGGCTGAATCAAGTCTACAGGATCATACCAGCTAGTCTATTAAAGAAATACTGCAGTAATTCAAATAAAAAGCTAAGAATAGGTTAAACTCAACTGTTTATACTAGAAAAAAATCGTGTAGTGAAATAAAAGTCTCCTTAACCTGTTGAAAATCTCAGACCACAAGAATAGGCTATAAGCATGCACAACACATCGTGGTCCTCATACACTTACCTCCACTGCAGCAACTACAGAGCCTTAGGTCTGGTGCATTTTGTTATCACCACATCTCTTCTATCTTAAAACCTCCTTGTTATTTGAAATCACTGTCCATCAATTTCCAGTCTAAACCCATACATTTTGCCTACAAAACAGTTCTTCCACATATCAGCCTATTAAAATTATCCTCTACTTTGCTAGCTTATGTGTTACTATCTTGTGTTACTTGATTATTCTAAATAGAAAATAGAGCAGAAAACCTGCATCTCCTTACAGTTTACTACTTTATTTATCAATGCAAAATAATTTAGCAGTGTCATTAATTGAACTTCTTCTGAGAAACATTATTAGATGCTACATTTCAACAGTGTAGCATAACACCTGTAGTTTCTTAAGAAAACTTTTAACTGAAAATCTATACACTTTAGTTTGACCAAACTGAAAAAAGGAATAGGTAAGATGGATTTAACAAACCAATACTAGCTTTCTGAACTCCCTCTTCAACACACATACCAAATTGCAAACAACATTAAAAAACACTAAATTCACTGTACATTTGCAACACCATGCACTTTATTTCATAAAATAGAAATAACATATGGAAGGCAGTATTTGCATTTCATAGACAGTAGAGGCTACGCACAAAATACATGCAGTCTAGTGATTTTGCCCCTTCCAGCTTTACCAGGTAGGTAAGAGACCAGAAGAGCTTTATATTTTTCATTATTATTTTGCATATTACAGGACAGGAAACAGGCTACATCACTGTGCCAGCCCCTGCCAGCATCACAGATCAACCTATGCTGTTATCACTTCTTCAGATGCTTCTGAGATCAAGTTTCTAAAATGACCTAGCAGGTACTAGATTCACAAAGACATCTGGATACCCTGATGCCCACATAAGTAGGCACCCTGTTAAGTAGGTGGCTGTCCTACAGAGAGGAATCTATAATCCTCAGACTGTAAAAACATTGGCTTGAATTGAGCTTGCTCAGACACTGAAAAAAGTCACACACACACACTAATGAAATTGTGGCCAAGCAAGAGACATGAAAAGAAGCAACGAAGAAGGATTTGAGCTGGCTTGATTGCTGGAGCCAACTGACTGCCAAATACAATTATCATGACTGCACCCTGAAGACAACAGTGATGTTGACCTGTAAGCTGTTCAGTGAAAGGTGAAGAACTCTTCCCCAAAGATCTCCCAGGTCTCTCTCAGCAATAGCACATTTACTAACACTCACCTCGAGGGCCCTAATCAGTTTTTACAGCAGGACAATAAATGCTTTGTCCAGGATGAGGCATGATGTAGATTCCTCCCCAGGAATCATCAGTCAGATTAGCCAGTGCTCAAGACCAGAGCACTTGATGTGGTAGAAGGGCAGAGTTCTTGGACAGCTCTGTTCTATCATGAGTGACTTCAACTGTCTGGTCCATGTCAAGGGCAATTCTGCCACTAAGACTGTTATGACTCAGTTGTGGTGGCCATACCTAAAAACTAGAGCACCAGATTTATACAGTAGTACTGAGGTCAGCATCAGCTTCAGCACTGTGACGGACTCCTCAAGCTAATTCCTACAGTCTAGTCCTTGCCTCCAAGATTTTTCTTGTTTATTCTATGACTGTAAAATGTAAATTGTGCCAATCATCCAACAGCAAGAGGCCTAAAACTCCAGGCTCCATCTCTATATTAAGGTCACCAGAAAATTGCACACTCTTTGTTTGCTGGTTGTGTCTAGTATTTCTTACTGCATGGCTTCTATAACACAATTGGAAAAGGGCCTCCAATTTGATACGCCTACAGCATGATTCATCTCATCTGAAAGTAGAAGGCATAAGTCTGATTCTTCTTGCCAAAAGTGGGACACAAATCTAGATCCTGGGTAAGCAGTTTTGGCACTGGACTAGTACATAAGATTTGTGCAAGCCAGACTATGTGGTCGCTTTTCAAAGGACCAAGTCCTGTTGACAAAGATTCCCCATACTAAAATACGATTTCTGATTCTGGGTACCAAGCTGTTATGCAACATGAATCAAGTGGCACTTCTGTCCTTCAGACATCACTGTGGCCAGCATTTTCCTTCAACCCCTTGTTGACCACCCTTGCTCAGGATGTGGCTTCTAAGAAGATGTGATTGCACGCTCTTCAGCAATCCTGAATCACCACTTTGGAAGTTACCACCTCTCTGTGTTCTAATACCAGTGTCTTGCTCTGCTCTCAATCATCACCACTTGAGAGTGAAGGGCCAATTGCTTAGAATTTTATTCACTGTCATTTTGAAGTTCAAGGTGTTTACCACCTTAGACTAAGAATCTGAAATGTTCAGGGGAACTCTTCAGATTTCTACATAGACAAGGCTCTCTTGTGGACTGATTACTGGACCTAAAAACAACTTTTTAAAAATTGTCCCCATCCTCCCCAATTTACTAAAAAAGCAGACAATACAAGCATGCAGTTCCTTGCAAAAGAAAGACACTTTTATTAACCAAAGTACGCTAAAAAGTTGCCTGAAGTAAAGGCCCAACTTCAAAACTACATGTCAAAAGCAATCTTTTATTTCTGCATCTCCATAAACTAAGAACACAGACTTACAGTTCACACCCATTTCCATTTTTAAAAGCTAACACTTATCAACAGGAGTCTACTGAGACTTTTCTAAACTGCTTTTTCTCAATGGAAATCTACTGCAGCTTTCAAAAACAAACAAAAGGAAAGCAGACTGCACCATTTAAATATCAGTTTAGCTACATACCTGTCCTAGTAAAAATACCTTTGGAGAAAAAAAATGCTTTCCAGGTAAGCAGGCAAGTTTGTTGGCAAGGAAAAAGCTAGTACATGAGCTGGGAATCCACCTACTATGCACAACTGCTCTCAGCTCAGTGAATATAATCGAGTTGCTTGGTATGGCATATCCTTACGTAGAGCATCACACACAGACCAAATGCACACAGACAACTACCACAGTGAAGCTGATATGCTATAAGATCACAAATGCACTTAGAACACAACTAACTGGCCCAGATGTCCAGCCTGTCAGAAGGAATAGAGCTATGAGGCAAGAGAGATATGGGGCAAGGCACACTTATCCTGATAGAACTATACCTGCAGTTGGGATTACGTTAGGAAAAGGTATCCTTAGAAAAAGCTAAAAATCATTTTGGACCAAAGTATGTGAACTAGATGAAGATTGTAAATTTTTTTTTGAATTAGAAAGCTATTTGTCCAAGGGATGAGGCCACCTAAACAGCTTTAAAAAGAAACAGGAAAGAACTGTAGATATGGGAGACACAGTGGAGCATTAAGAGGAGCATGCTTACTGAATACACAAAAAGCTTATTTCACACTACCCATATTCACACTTCTTGCATAGAGGCATATCACTTTTCATACTTCATTAAAGTCCTATTTTTCCTGTAGGACATTCCACCTACTACAAATTGAGGAAAGAAATAACAGAAACAGAGCAGGAAGAACGGAAAAGAAAAATATATTTTAAGATGGATTGAAGGCTGAAATACCATAACTCAGAAGCTCTCTTGTTGAATCATATAATCATAACTATTAAAGCTTATTCCAAAATACTTTTTACCATCACAGGACTATTAATGTCACATTCAAATCACTCTAGGGCTTTTTGTGTTGTTTGTTGTTGTTGTTTTCCTGTTCACAGGGATACAATGACTCTTTGGCACGCTTCCAGTTCAAGATGCATTTGAATAATACATGGCGTGCCCTTTAGCTAGCATCATAATGCCAGATTTAAAACAAGGTAAGAAGTTTCCTCCACACACACTCGCAGTGTTCAGCTGTTCATAATCTATAGCGTTAACAATTTATCATCAAACCCAGAGACTTGCTGCCAACTTATCAAAGTGGCCACTGGATGCATATGATCTAGTCTGAGCATCTGGCTCTTCACTGCTCCTGACATTAGCACAGACAACAGAATCAGTGGACTATTGAATGCAATTACAGTAAGCGAGACAGACAATAAAGATTGATAGCGCCTTCTCTTTTTATCACATACAAAACTAGTGGGGGTTAAAGCTTTGCCTTGAGCTGCCTTCATTTAACAATGATTGAAAATATGCAATTGTGATGGTAAAACACTGCAGCCTGTACCACTTCATTTACTGGACACATTATCAAATTAAATGAAAAGTGAACTGCCAAAAGCAACAGTTATTATACATTAATGATGAATATTTACTTAGCATTGTTCACAAATCATACAGAGAGCAGAATCCTTCTTGTTATCTTCTTTGCAGGCTACAGATGAGTAGTTTAACATTTCCATGTTTACGTTATGACTTCTGTCTACAAATCTCTAAATACAGACACGTACAGTTGGTTTTGTGACTATCCATGTGGGTACAAATGTGTAATTAATAAAATGCTCCAGTAGTAAATGAATCCTAATTGCTGACAGGATTCTTTACACCTTGTACCACTGTTGGCATTCTTGAAACTACTTAACTAACAAAAAAAACTTGAGAAAAACAATATTTTGTTTCCATTAGACTTTATATCATTGGTCATACAGCACATGATGTCTTAACAAATGAAAAACTCCAAAACCTGCCAATAAAATGAATCTATTCTCAATATTTTTATTGCACAATACCTCCAAGCACTTGGTTATTATATAGCAGGTGAGCTAAAGCCATGTGATACATTTAAAACTACACAGACAGGAAAGATGAGTTATGCAAATATTACGCAAGTAATTGATTGTTTCATTTAAAATTAATTCATTACTTTTACAGAATGCATGTTAATAATATCATTTCTCTGAATTACATTCAAATAGTCCTACAATGTGATGATAAACTACTGAATGATGGAAGTTACAACATTTGTTTGTCTTACTTTGTATTGATTATTTTAATAGTTTTTTTAAAAAATTACCTTAATATGAGTATCACGTGAGCATTGTTATAGAGGAATTAAAAATACAGACTTTCCTAAAAGCTCAAAGATAAACAAAAACAGCTTCAATGTAACCCACATTAAAATAATGATCAGTTTTTGATGAATTACATTTAAGTAATAGGTGGATAGCAAGTGCTTCTGGCTTCTGTCATGCAACAATATCCACACAGGCATCTTTGTACCTATGTATCAAGCTCTGTCAACTTGACAACAGCTCCTGACACAGACACGGGTCTTTGTACAAGTGGCATCATGAGGGATCTGAGACCAAATAAATAAATTGAAAAAGTGCAGTGAAAACAGGCATTTGTTCCTCACCTCTGCTTTCCTCTTTACAGACTTGGTAAAATGCAGTCATTCACAGGTACTTGCTAACACACATGGAACTGCATCAAGCTTTTTCTTTTTTAAAGCAAACATTTTATTCCAGAATTTTGATTTCACCTCTGCAAATTATCAAAAGTCACGGTAAAAGCACTGTGCACTGAATAACATAGAAGCAAATGAAGAGAAATCTGCCTTTCTGGCCATACACTAGCATATAAGCCATTAAAAAAATGACAAATGCACAAATATGTCACAATGGAAAACTATGTGCTGGTCCCATGCAATAAATCAGAAAAGCAACACATTGCATGGTACTGTTTAACAATAGTGTAAAAATAACTGTAGGAAACTCTGCCTAACATGGCCCACAGACAGATTTGGAAGGGATGATGCAGCAACAAACTGCAAGTAGAACAAATTAATTACATTAAGTCTACTGAAAACAGGAAACTAAAGACACTTCTATTTTTGAATGACACTTATTATCACTCTCCCCCCTCCTTATGCAGAAAACAATGCTAATTTTAAAAAGTATTTTTGAAGAAACACATCCTTTTTATTATGTTCACATTTGCTAACTAGAAATACCAAGAGAAGCATTAAATAGATTTCCCTCTCCACTCCCATCTAAGCCACTTTTTCCACTTGAATTTCCAAATCAAGTTGCAATAATTTGTTCCACAAAGCAGGAAACTATTGAAGCTTCATTTTCTATGATCATTTTTCCTCCTCCCATGTCACTTCATTGCCTTTATCATACAAAAGGCATTAATGAATCTGCTGTGGCTTGTCCAGAAATATGCGCACATTGGCTGGTCAACAGTAGGTCAACAGATGACCAAGATCCCCAATGAGTTCTGTCCAGCTCTTCCTCAGCAAGCTACTTATCTAGGTCCATTATCCAGACAGTAATTACCTAACCCATAAAAAAAAAAATCACTTTTGAAACTCCTATCTCCTTTTTGGAGTGGTTTACAACTGGTAAAGCCAGTAGAGGGAGAGGATATAGGCCAGCAGGCTGAACCTTGTTGCCTTAGAAAATGACACTAGACATGAAATGGAACCACAGAAGATAACTAAATGCCCTGGGAAGAGACTAGAACATTCTCCTTTATTTTTATGTTGGAAACACAGGAATATAACAGTGAGCTGCCAGTCATGGATAACCAAAAACAGTTAAAAACCTTCCCCTCAATAAGGCTCAAAATTGTGGCAAATACACCTCAACCCAATAGAGACTGGCATAATACCAGCCCAACACCATAAACACATAGCAAATAGAATCATGATAAGAGATAAGTGATCATATCACAGCTATTGGAATCAACCTGCAGATGCAGATAAATATCGAGCATGTAGATTCTGACCTTCTCAAGTTTGTGTGCATTTTCCTACTCTTTTAGTAAAAAAGTGTCCAGTTGCACCATTCTTCAGAAGGAGAGAAATAAAATCAGATCACAGTCACTTTACCACAGTGGCTGGAGTGGAGAGAGGCCTCATTGTTCAAGGGTATCTCTGAAGAGCAGAGTAATCGAGTTTATTTTTATCTCTCATTTTATTTTGCCACTCATTGTGTCAAACCAACAAAAACCGCAAATAAAACCAAAGCAGGAATCAAGTCTTTGTTTACTCAAATATTGTCAAGACAAGAACTAGCTCCCAAGCCAGTCTTCTGTAGAGTATTTCCATGAACTTCGGAGATGTTTTTCTCAGAAAAGGACAATGGATTTAAATCTATCAGCATGGGATGACCCACTGCCCCTACATGCTTTCCCATGTTGGAGCTTAGTTACATCAGCACATGTGCCAACTTTTGTTCCTCTCTCAATAAGAGAAATTTGCCCACCAATTTTTAAAATATTGTGGTATGACAGATTGAATAGCTCATGCAGCCAAAACACCAACCATAAAATGTAGAAGGAAATATTCCAGCATGGAGTGGTCTAGGTCTTAAATCTACTAATCTAAGCATAAATGTGAACTCTGAGCTCTTGAATCCCTTCCTACACTGACATCAACCTTTGCTGAGACACTGGAAAAGAAACACACCTTGTCTCTGTCTGCAAGCTTACCTAAACAATGCTCTAATTTATTTAGCTTTTAAAATACATTACAGGTAATAATCCTTTATCCACAAATATATCAGGTTTAAGGAAAAGAGCTTGTTTCAGCCAGTTTGTCAAAGGCATGAAATAGGCAATATCATGCCAGATCACAAGTCTGAAAATCATATTTAATTCCAAATGGAAAAGTGCAGTTATAACATAAAGTCCAGTGTAGTGATGCTTTAATATTTTCCAAAAACTAAATCACATTAATCTGAGAAATACCTTTATCATCATGCTCTCTTGCTCAGAGAGATTCAGGTTTTTGCTATGCCATAAAAACAACCTCACTATAGAATACACAAATAAAAACTTATCAAATTCTGCAATGTACTTGCTTCTTATGACCTACTTCCTTTAAAACCAGTTATTTTAGAAACAACCAATGCTTACATATACACATTTCCATTATATTTTGAACCCTCAAACCTACCATCACTTCTACTGGCATTAGCTGTTTATATTCTTTTTATTTGTGAGGGAAGGGTGTAAATAAAGCTAGACACGCATCCCAGTATTTTGCAAGGTTACAACCCAAGTCAAACAAGGCCAGACAGAAGAGCACTGCTAAGCTGTGCATTGTCCTGCCACTACTTCTCTGCAAGACCACCAAGGACAACTGGTTGTAGGAACTTCACGACCATTGAGATGGTGACCTGAAGCGAACCAAATCCAATAGAGGATATCTGTTCACTGGACCCAAAGTTTCATCTGTCAACTGTCAGGCCCCTATTCACATATGTCAGTTTGCAAAGGGCATGGACAATCTTCAGAAGCTGAGTTCCTTTATGGACAAATTTAATATATCCACATATGTTAATGATATTGACATACATGGAAATATAATATCATTATTCTATCATGTGTTAATGAGATTCAGATATCACGTTCAGATATTCTGCACACACAAGCACATCTCACCATCCACATTCGGTTCCTATTCTGAGGTATGAGAGCGTTCCTCCATTCTAACCACAGCTAAACACCACTGTGTTTTACATGGGGTGACTGGGGGTAGGAGGGGGCAAGCTTCAAGTCATAGAAATACATCAACCAGCAACTGAGAAAGGTAAAGATAAAGTAAAAAGTAGGACTAGTCTTTACTCGGACCACATAAAACTCAGGTGAAAAATAATTGGTTTATAACCAAGGAAACAAATGGAAACCTTGATTAGAGGGCATAACAATAATGTCAACATTACCTTGGCAATTCTCAGCCCAGTCATTCAGCTGAAAGATCTCAAGGCAGCTGCTTCCGAGTCTGCAAATTAAAATAATGATAAAAATACAATTAAGAGAAAAACATATTATAATGCTGGAACATCTCACAATAAGAGTTAACAAAAAAAGATAAACTTCCCCTTTACAGAGCCCTGTGCCTGTTCAAGGAAACACAACAGACCTGCAATAAGGACACAGGGGCATTTGAAAGACCCCAACCACTTTAGCAAATTCATTAG
>JAUBOD010000183.1:108755-128422 GCA_032353885.1 Nothura maculosa
TCATTTACCTTTCTGATAGCACCTCTGGCCATCACTCCAGCCCCACTCTGACTGTGGAGCAAGAGGAAACCAAGCTCAAAGACATTAAAACTCACCTAAAGCTCTCCAGTCCCCCAGGGCTTTCCAAAAGGCACTACATCCTCTTCTCTTTCCTCAACAATGGAAAATCCAGGAGCCCAAACTTCAGCTCTTCAATACCACAGACAAAGTCAGCTTACTATTAGTCTTAACATTTCATAAACTTGATAACAAATTCAGATTTTAAGACCTATCTAGAGACAGAAATGTGTCTTTGCAAGTTCCCTCATCCTTCCATATCCACCCTGTGCAAGCCAAGGAAAGAGAAACCTTGGGGTGGCCTGAAGAAATAGGGGAAGGAGCTAACGATGCCCAGGTGCATCTCATTGGAGTGATTGGTGCAGGTAAGCTGGAACAGGGAGGCAGCTGCACTTAATTTAGGTCATAGGCTCAAGAAACTTAGCTCTCTGCAGAAAGGTTATATGAAGATGAGTAAAATGGTGTTTCTTGAAAAAAGAAGGCATCTTTTTCCAAGGAGCTAGGCCTATGTCTAGCTATTACCTTTATTGCTAAAGTTGCATTCTGTATCTGCCTTTCAACAAAAGCTAAACAAAGTACATTATTTTCTATTAAAAAAAAGAGTTTAAGCTTTACTCAAGAGGATTATGTCTTTTTTGTTATCTTTCAGTAAATGAAAAAGTGCTTTCATCACTGAAGATATAGGGGATCTACACCCTTTGTCCCCCAATTGCCCTTTTTTTTTTTCCACAAGAAAAGGAGAGAAGAAAAGAAAAAGAAAGATTAGAAAATAATAAAGCCAAATATTCAATTATTTTTTAATTTACTATCAAAGGGAACATAAAACATTTATAGAAACTAAATTTCTAAAGACTTCGAGGAACTATTTACAATGCAAAAATGTTTTCTGTGGATAACTTTTCAGGAGGCTGCTGCTTCTAACCTGATGTTTTCTCACAGGTTCCTTTTTATGAATCCATGCAAGGTTGCTCAGTTCCCTGTGCTAGAAGAAACCCTAGTGACTGTAACTGCCCTGTCACAGGTGTCTGAGTTCACACTGAGCAGCAGAAGTGCTTGCAGCTCTCATAGTTCTCAGCCCTTTGCTATTTGGATGACTTTTCATGTTCATCAAAATGTCTTCTTAAAAATAAAGACAGGTACATCTATATACTCATGTAAGAAAGGAGTTTTAGCAGTCAGTTTCAGAGGGAAATTTGGAAATGCACTCCAAACATATTTTTTGGGTCTGCAAGTAAAAAGAACCCTAAATGTGGTTTTGCTTAATGCTCATGACACTCTAGGTTCATGAGGTTCACACTTGCAGAGTAAGACTTGTAGTTAGTACCCCCTTTCTCTTGGCAGCCTGAGTTCCTATGAAGATACTGTTCCCTCCTGGAATGACAGCTGCCATAATTTTGCTGTTCTGAGTACAAATTTGAAGCAGGAACAAGCTACACTTAGACCTGACACAACACTTGTTATCTCCCTGGTTATAGTCCAACCTCTAAGGTTCGAAAGGCCAGCAACTCTCTGGCATCAGGGGAAGATACCTAAAAAAAAACTAATCAACTCACATGCCAATTGCTTCCTATTTCTGCTCTCTGAATTTCACTGACTCACAGGGACTCGCAACGGAACACAGGGATCCTATCCTTGAAGTCCATGAACACCATGACATCCTCCAAACGCTTTGCCTGACACCGAAATCAGCAAATCCTGAAGGCTGATGCACCACATATGTGGAGGGAAAACAATTCCATATCCTTATTTTTAACTCCCTCAGACTAGACTGAGCTTTCCAACAGGGATATAGAAGTAGCAGGTAGGAAGCACTGCCTCTTAGGCAGGCAAGGCCATGGCTAAAGAGCTGCTGGCTCTCCTTGGTTTCAGAAGATATCACAAGTTTCTCATTTATGCATCTACTAAAATACTGTGACTCCCAGCTCTGTTGCATGTAGCTCAAGACCCACGTAGAGCCCTCTTTGATCCTGTATCTCCCTAGATTGCTGATTTCTGCCATAACACACTGCTGCCACTACTCAGATAAAAGAGACACTATTAAAGAGTCAGCATTTGTGCCAAGTGCACAATATCTTGTTGTATAGCTCAATATGTGACCACCTTAAATTATGCTCTGCTGAAGACTGATCAAATGACTATAAATTTATAACTTCACAAACTTCACATTTGCAACCAAGACAGACACAAAACAAAAGCTGAGGTTCACGTACACCTCCCTCAAAACTAGTGCCAGTTCTGCAGATGTGTATGTCTATTGTGTGGATGTATATCCCCAGCTGTGGCAAACTTGCAGAGGAGGTGGGATGCAAAGACATGGTAGGCTGCTGTTCCCTGCTTAGATGAGGTTCTACTGGCTAATGGGGATCGCCGCGCTCGTGCTGGAAATAGTTTTGCCAACTACTATGACATGGTAGCAACTCATGGAGAATTTAAAGAGATGATGAAATGAAAGTTCAGGATGTGAAAAATTACTGAATCGCAGAGCAATCTTTAATGTTTCAACTGAACAGTTTCTTCAGAATATGGGGGGAATGATTCATGCAGTTCCCCACCTCCACAGGCAATCTTTGCCAACCCATCTGCCACCCCAAATGTTTCGTCCAGAGAAAACCCAGTGCTGGACTTCTGCTCCCTCTGCTGGATTTGCAAAAACACGTAAAAACCCACCCAAATCCATATCTGTGCCCATAGAAGGCGAGAGCAGAGCTGCATTGGGTTTCACCAGGAGCAGGCCCTGAGGCTCACCCCAAACGGTGCTGCTGGGGTAGCCACTGCCATGCAAGTAAGCAGCAAGAAACTGCTGCAGAACTCTCCAAAAACAAGCAAAACGCTCCAAAGGGTGGGGGGGCCATCAGCAGAAAATAAGAGGGACAAAAGTGATGGATTAAAAATGTTCCTTCAGCTAGCGGGCGCTAAGAAAGAGGTGTATGCAAAAGCAAAGGGTGGATTTCTCCCTGGCTTCAGCAGCTGCTTCCACTGGACACACGAGCGTGCTGCTGTATGGCATGATGGCTCGTTGGCACGTGTGATGGGGGAAAAAATTACAATGGACAATAAAGTCTTGCTTCTTCACCTCAAGTCAGAAACAAATAAATGCCAAATTCCTTTAAAACCTCTCTTCATGGGAGCTTTCCCGTCGTCTTCACTATGGATGCTTTTAGCGCCTGACTACTTGGGAATCACGAGAGTGTAGAACTGTTTAGTGACTCTGATCCTCCCATCAGTAAACTGATCCGGTGATAAAATGTAAAGGGCTTGTGCTATTTGCATTTTTACTCAGTTTAGTCACAGATCACAAAATAAATTAGTAAATTGAGCTACAAGGCTTCCAATTTGCAGCAACCAAACCTTCCAAATAATCATCTGGGCTTAAATACACAAATCCCTTCAAATGTAATAATTTCTTTGTCGACGCAAATTGCTACAAAAATTCCACCTCCAAAATGCCTTTATGTAACTACTCCTTTAAAGAAATCACATGAATGAAAACACCCCGTTTGGGGCACCCAGTGCACTGAAATGCTAGAATCACCCATAGGATTCCGTAGGGCTGTCCCACACTGTTCCTCCAGTTTCCCCAAAAGCAAATGGAGGGGTGTTTTCTTGTTTGAGAGACCACAATTCCCGACATAGTTCAGGTGTCTGTATCACAAAACCTCCTGGCGCAAGTTGACATCCCTGCTGGCAGCTCCTGAAAGCAGCTGGAGGGAGTTGGACACTGAGGTCCTCCCTGCTCTGCTCCAGCCACCCAGGGGCTGCGATGCATCCATGGCCATTGCAGGACAAGCCAAGGAGCTCTCCTTATGCCTCTCCTCGCTTTTCTGGGGCTTGCTGCTTGTACAAGTGGCTCAGAAAAATCAAGGTATCACAGCAACTATATGGGGATGTGGCACATTAAATATCAAGTCTCTGCTTCACATAAATTATTTTGTTCTAAACGGCCACAGTGATAGAAATGCAAAACACCTGTGCTTGGAATTAGGTCACTGCGACTTCTAAGCTCTTATTGACACGGCCCCAAATTGTCTCCTTCAGGGTAATGCCAGTATTTGCGACTCCACTTGTTTTGATAAACACATACACAAATCCACACGCATTTCAGGCAGACTCTGTGGAATCACATGTGCCCTAGGACACAGGAAAAGTTTCCCTTGACCTGTATTAAAACTATCTAACCGCTTAAGATATTATTCCTTTCATTCATATGCTAATGACTATAAAGAGTGCTCCAACCAGCACATTAGAGAAGCCTAAATAGGCTTCACCATGGCTTAACATCTTCCTAGTAAATTAGGCATAGTAGTTATGGAGCGGAGGCGCTGAGGGCACTGCAACGCTGTCACTCAGCAAGGCAAGAGCAAAGCCCAGCTCTAAAACAGATCGACAAGAAACTATGGGAGGTTAACAAACATCACAGAAGCTACGTATTCCACTGGGTATGGAAACACCTTGTATGGAAACACCTTGTCGGTGATGCATCTTCCCTGTGTGTTAAAGACGAAGCAGAGCAGGGTTTCATGGAAGGGCTTTGTTTCCCTCGGCAGGATTTGCCCATCCTCACGTGTCTGCTGTGTCCCCAGGCATCCCTTCCTGACGCTCATCTCATCTCTCCACCGCGATGCTTCGCAACAACAGTGGTCACCTAAATACCGATAATCCTTTTAGCAAGCACAAATAATTATGCATTAGCACAAATAACATTAAAGCTTTTTTCCCCCCCCCAAATAATTACATATATAATGGATGTGTCTTTAAAAAGTTGTTTACAGCTAATTAACCAATGAATAATTGTTTTCTCGTCCTGAAACTGGAGAGAGCTTATCTTGGAGTCACAGTTAAAAATGCTTTCTCCCTCCCTTTTTTAAAACAGTTTTACAGATGTTGTTAGCAATTAAGACTGTTAAAACGCTATCAACCTCAAATTTCTTTATTAAAGGGATTACTCAATCCAGCTGAACTATTTTTTTTAAGCACTGAATCATCTCAAATAATTTCCAATTTGGATGCTCCCTGAATGGTCTGAACGTAGCAAGACCCTATTCAGAGCAGTTCAGAGCCCTCGCTATCACAACACAGGCTGCTTGTTGCTATATGACTAGTTTAATTGTGGGCTGTAATAAAGGTCATAATTAATATCCCAACACAGACACTAACAAACAATTTTAAATTGCCAGCATAATCAAATGATGCAAACATCTATGAGCTACAAAAGTTCATTGCCGCAACTGACAATTTCTTAATTGTATTCAGTCATTCATGGAAATTTTATTAACATCGAACTGATGTATCCTGCCCTTACTCTGTCACAACACCAGGGATCTAATTTCATTATTTTCCACAAGATTTGCTTGACTACTGCCATGATTCTAATATTGCTTTAGTCCAGATGTTTATGCTATTTAAATTAGGAAGAAAAGGCTTTTGGGTAAACACAATTAAAGAAGTTTTTTTTTTTCAAATTTAGTTTAACAAACTTCTTTTAATTAATGAATATAGCTGCAAAGTAGATGGGTTTTTCCCCCCTCATTTTTTATGCTCGTTCCCCACTGTGTGCAGCACACATTGAGCGTACGGCTCCAGCTATTTCTAAATATAACAACCTTTTAATTTTTCACTTACATTTGAGTGCTCATTAAAGTGAAAGATAGCAGCGCCTGACAACCGCACTTTTTGTCCTTTTACTCTTAAATCAGCTCCCAATATATTCCGCACGTAGCAGATCCCGTTCCAGGCCTCTACCCTCCCTCTCCCTCCTCCCACAGGGTTAAATCCCTGGTGTGGAGCTCCTGGCTGAAGGCAATCCCTGTTCCTAATGTTTTAAGTGCTCCAAACGCATCTGCGGCATCAACTGCAAAGGAATTTGTGTGGCTGAAGCACCAGAACCGCTAGCAGAATTTGACTTCTGGTTTTCAGTATTATTTGCAGGCTTTCATTTTCTTCTCCCGTAACATGGGAGTATTTCACTCATATTAAAATCCTTTCCTAGGGAGCAAGGCAGTGATGTCTAAAATAGGATTCTCCTCCTCGTGTCTGTCTTAAAGAAAGCTACTTCCATATGAAAATATGAAATGTGATATTAAAGAGCTAAGAAATAGCAGTACGTAGATTTTTAGAACACACTACTCCTTTATTAAGATCAAAATGTAACTGGACAGGGATTGCCCACTCCTGCCCCAGACTAGGAGTATATCTACACTAGAACAGTGTCCTAACTAAGTGCAAAATCTGGGTTGGGAATTCCAGCATGCAATAAACACCAAACAGTGCTATTCCTCCCTATTACTTTTAGTTTTTAGTTGGTACAAAGCATATGAAAAAACAGGTCAAACACAGTCTTTCAGAAACCAACTGTCTTGGAGAAAGTCTTTTTAAAGGATCCTCACTAGATTTCCAGATCTGCATTTTGTCAACATTTGTAAGATGCCTGAATAATTTGTGTGGTTTCAGCTGCCTGAAGATTCACACCAGACTGTGCCAGACAGTCATCAGATGTAGCGAAAACTTCCTGCTGTAATTAGTTAGCAACTGCTTTTATAATTCACAGGCACAATGGTATTTATAAATAAGCCTTGTCTTTGCTGTCCTCATGAAAATGTGTATTTATTATATGTTTGCAAGGGGTCGTTAGCACCTTTTCTCTCTGCAAATTCCTCTCCCAAAATGTAGTGCAAGGCTAGTATCAGTGCAAGGATAGCTTGATTACACTATCATGATTCCTCTGGGACTTACATTTCTCTGAAGAATGTGACTCTCATTCCATCACCTCCAAAATTTTAATGTGCAGGGCAGCTCAGGAAGCCCAAAGTTCTATTTCGTTGTTGATGCTCTTTTGTTTGGTTAAATTGCTGGCAGACGGATCCCGGAGCTCCACAAGCCCTTGGGAGCCGCGCGCTGATGCAGGATGCGTAACAGCCAGGCGAGCTTCTCATCCTAATACTGCTCAAAACTGATGTGGGGCTTCTGCTTTGCACTGTTATTATCTCATATGTGACCATGAATAAAATCTCCACAGCAAGTTATATTCACACATACAAAGAACATTCAAAAAAACCCTGTTTTTTACAAAAAAAAGTCCATACTAATTGAGTATATCACTTGCACTAGAAAATTAGCAAAACATTGAATGTGCATAATTCATATGGGTATTTTTTTGTTTAAAAAAAAACCTTCAAAAACAGGTACTATACCTTTAAGTGTTGGTCTAATTCCATTATGTGCTAATTCGGAGATCTGTGTTTGGCAATCTTTCCAAGTATACCATGTCAATTTTACAAAAACTAAAAATATTGTTGAAAAAATATTATCCCAAGAACATACGTAAAATTATAAATATTCAGCACATCAAGCTTTTGATATACTTTAGTGCACATGAACTGAGTAGCTGTCAAAATTACAACAGGCAACTCAAGTAATTATGCAGATTTATGCAAAACATTAACAAGAAGAATTAAATGCACAAATGAGGTGGCTACACTTGAATTGTTAAGATTATGAATAATTACCATGAATCTTTTTGCTCTTAATATAACTTGTTTTTGATAAACAAAGCCTTAATTATCAGAATACTTTTGAGAATTTTGGTGACCTTCATTAATCTTACAAAACAAGTCTCTTGTGTTCTGCATTGTAAAAGGCACATGCTTAGAATAAGTACACAAACCATGGGAAAAGCATATGTTAATGGCTACTACAAACCAGTGAATGATACCTAAGGTTTTAAGTACACAGCATTCCACACACGTAGGTGAAATAATATTGAGTATTTGGCAGTGCTCTGGGTTGAATAATACCTGACAAAGGCCAGGGAGAGCTGCTATATTAGAAATTATTTCATTTTCCAAAATAACGGGTTGTTTTAAGAACAGAAGGAAACATCAGCCTACTAATTTCTCATCTCTTAAGATACAGTAGGTGCAATAAATCACATGCAAAAGCAGTAGAAAACCCCAAACATCCTCACCCCTAACTATGGGCATTAGTTGTCGCTCATACCTCTCACTTTTCCATAGGTAAACGCACATTCCACGAGCACATCCAGCTGCAAGGTGGGACATTGAGAGCAATATCTCCTCTGCGTCCCTGGCAATTGCTGTTCTGCCCCTCTTTCTTCCAGGGGACCCGTGGGGCCTCCTCGTGTCCCCTCAGTTAATTTCAGGATTAATTTTCAGCACTGTCACCAACTGTGTGACCATCCATGGAGCAACAGTTGCGATTCTCCATGACCCTGTCAGGCTCCCAGCTGCCACGGTGGCAGCGGCGTCACCCCGGCCTGCTCTATGCCTGGGGACTGGGAGCAAAGAAGAACTTTGGAAGCATTAAGTCTTTAATGCCAGCCACGCTACCTCTTCCCTTGAGAGCAAGCTGTCAGATCGATGGTGGGTTTTGTCAGAAAATCTCTCCCAGGGACTGGAATTTGTTTTGACAAATGTCAAATGGCTTTGATGCATAAAAATTAATTTAAGGAGGTCATAATTAGACAAAGCACTAACTTGCAACTTACAGGGACTTGCACCACTTTATACCATGGCAGAAGAAGACAAGGCCAAACACTATGCAGACAACTGAAGCCATGTGTCCCCATCCCAAAGGCCTCTCCTCCCCTCCATGTGGCCTCTCCCACCGATGGTCATGGACAAGCAAGGCTCCCTGTGCTCCTACAGGCAGGGGAATGCCCGCTTTTCTTCCCTCCATTCCCATACCCACTACTTGGGTGGTCAGTGCTAGGTTGAAGAGGTCCCATCTTCTCTCCCCACGAGCACCCAGGCGGGAGGAGATGAGTCTTCTCCTCAAGCCAATGCCCAGGCCCATGTGTGTGGATCCCTGCATGATTCCGATACAGATCCACTGTGGTGCAAGGCAGTCCACTGGCTCCCTGCTCATTGCCCTGGGAAAACTTGGGTGACAAATAAGCTGAAATTGGGCAGTTTTACCACAAAAGTATTCAAGTAGTCGGGTATGACTCAGATAGGACCTGACCCATCGCAGGTCAGCTTGACTAAGCCACTGCACTTGCCTGGCTCCTTTGACAAGAATTGTAGTTATTAAAATATTAATTACAAAGACTTTTTTTTGCGTTGGATACAAGTGACACTCATCAAGTGGGCATTACTCAGAAGCCTCCAAATCATTTCATGTCATCCAGCAAGGAACCATATCAAACAGCAACCAGCAAACATATTTCATCCCCCTGCATTCACTGTGCAGAAACCAACAGGATCTCCCATGCCTGCTTTGCTCAGACCTCTCCCAAACCATCTCTCTCAGCCTCTAAGACCACAGCTAACATCTTACTACTTTTACCAAATAAAATTTCAATTGTTATAATCATCACTAACCTTACGCAGCAGGGTATAATCCTGATGTCCATCCTGTCAACAGTAAGCTCCAGTTGATATCAGCAGGGGCAATGGGATTCTGCCAACCTACCTATGCCAAGGGCTCCAACCCGCTCAGCAGTACCAGGATCCAGCTCATGACAGGAAGATGAGAATGTCAGGCAGGGATCAAGCCAAGATGAGAATTATAAAATGGGTAGATTTCGGGTACTACAAGCATCTTCTTTTGCATTATCCAAAAAAAAGACCCAAAAAAACAAAAACAAAAAAACCCAAGAGATCAAAATCCATGCCTTAACAAGATCACAGAAATCAAAGAACACCCAATTTTGCAATACTGAGTTATTTTTCAAAAGTAGTTTAAAGCAAATACACACTGCCAGCCCTAGAACCGGTATGCCAAGTTTCCTATACAGTCCCAATTTTTATGAGCATGTAAAAATAAAAATAATAAAAAAGATTGGAAAGGAGAAACCTTCCTCTGAAAATGCTGACAGAACCTTAATGATAGCAGCACTACTGGGAGCTGCTATAATAATAATATTCTTACTGCTACTTGTGCCTATTTTCTTTAGACACTCTACTAGCAGCAGTCATTTCCTAGATAATGAGCCTGTTTTGAAGAAGGGCTAATTTAGAAAATCAGAACGGGGTTACCACCAGCAGACATTGTTTTCTTAATAAATGATCATTTTATTTTGAATAAATGTGCAGTTATACCCTGTCAAGATGTTCTTGCTTTACATGAATTTCCCAGTATTCAAAAGGTTACCGTATAACATTTCTCTTTAAACAGACAGTGTTGGCAGATTGTTTTTTATCATTTCTTATGTAAAAACATGAGAAGTAATCAGGTTTACTAAGAAGAAGACAACATTTATTTAGAAACACGAGAAATTGCTAAGTATTTACTGTACCTTTTTTTTTTCTCCCCCCTCTGGAGTTTATGTACAGTGACCACAAAATACTGGGCAGCATTTCAAGGTGACAAAAAATCATGTGGGTCACTGCTATGCACAAACCATTAGTTTGCTAGTTGAAAATTGACTTGTTTTAGATTTACCTCAGAACAGAATTTTCAGCTCGATTTATAATGGATACAGGTCAGGCTATTATAAGCCTGCATTTAGTGACTATACACAATATGAAACTTGACCCATGCTATTGAATTAGATATTGATGGAAAAGGGCTGTAAGCTGTAAGACAAATACACACTGTCACTTGTACTTCAGTATGGACTGTTCTCTTCTGCAGAAGATTCCTGAAATAATGCAAATAAGTGAAAGGTGAGGAATGGCCACCACTAAAAGAAGAAAGGAAGAAGCTGTTTGCTAGGATGGCTTGGGAAAGGCTCCTCAGGGATATCAGCAATACGCCCTGCACACTGTGCTGATTTCCAGCAAGTTTGGCATAGTTAGAGTGATCCAGAACCGCCGTAACAGCTGTGGTACTGATCAAGCTCCATAACAAGTTATGCAAATCCAGGTGCTGTAAGCACCTGGATCTATCATTAAAATAAAACACACTGCAAAATAAAAGAAAAAAAAAAAGAAAAGAAAAGAAAGAAATAATGACAGATTCTTGTTAAAAAAAAAAAAGACAATTTGACTCATTCCACTCGCTCATGATTTCTAGACAACTTCGTTATCTCCCACTTGCTCAGCCTTTGCTTGAATAATAGGCTTTTATCAGAGCAAGTTACTTTACATAGAGTAGTTCTACTTATACCTAATGGAAAAGTGAGATCAAAAGCTGCCAGCTTTTTGGCTTGAGCTTGCCCGTTACACAAATCACATCAGCAGAAGTGTTGGCCAAGAGATAGATCTTTGAAACACAAATCCGACATATTAAACCTTGTCTAGGAATTAGAATCCAATCACAGGACAGTGAAAGCTGGTCAGAACCCAGGCTCAGAAATGTGGTCATACATTGACAGAATGAGATCCAACTTAACAATAACTTAAAGTCTGTGGTCTCAGGATGGAGGTTGAAAATACAGGGCCTGCAATGATAACTGCAATATGAAGCTCAGGATGCAATGAGAGAAGGAGGCACTTGTGCAGATTCTCAGCAAGCCAGGAGGACCTTGTAACGACACAAAGAGGACAAGTACCTCGGAAGCAAAGCTACTGCATTCTCCTAGGTCTATAAAATTGCATGTCTTTCCTTTATTTTCAATTTCCAGCCACGGTAGCAATGTCATTCCTCTAGACTAGTTTATGCCAGAGTTGCTAATAGTATTGTGTGGAAGTATATTTTTCCAGAATGATTTCACAGGCCTAATTGTGCAAAGACGTAGAGACGTGAGATGTGAAATATTTCATTCAAGTTGATGGAAGGCAAAATATAAAACATAGACAATCAATTCTTGAGATTCTATAATCTACAGAGCCTTTGTTTAGTACAATGGTCTCTAATTTACTATTCTAAATAACCATACTTTCATTCTGCAGCTGTTAGTTGTATAGCAAAGGTTCTTCTAAACACCCAAAGAAGCATGCCAGATATTAGAAGATAGGAAAAAAAGCATCTCACACCATCAAAGCTTCACAAAAATGCAGATATATTAAGTTCAGAGGAAACCAAAATGTCAAGAGCAACTTAGCTTTCAAGATTTCTTTAAACCCTTCATCAAATCCTAAAGCCAGTAACAAGTGGACTAAATGCTCTCCATTCCTTTGATAGATGTATAATTGAGGTTTGCTCTTAAAATAAGGTAAAAATAAACAAACATTATTAGAGAGAATTCATTCCTGGAGAGCTTTTACAGCTGAACATTTATCACGGTACATAAAGTGCTTTTTAATCAAAATCCTCTTGATCATCGGCCACAATTTTCCAGCCCTCTGAGCACTTCTTTCCAGATCTCTGTGGTTACACTTTCAACTTCAGACTTTCCAAGCATTGGGAAGCTTGGTGGCGTTAGAAGAACAGTGAGAGGGTCTCAACATAGCTTCATGCCAGGCTCTGCTCCAGCTACATACATAAATATGTGGTTTTGAGACAATCAAAAAGTCTGAAAACGTCCTTTGAAGAATTAATGATGCTTTTGGTCTTTGGTATATTTCTTTGTATCGAAAGCCATGTGTTTACATGAGCTGCACAGTGCTGTACATATTTGGGGGAAATTTTAAGAAGAAAATCAGCATCAGCTTCCAGCTACGACACCTGTGCACAGTGAGCTGCAGAACCTGCCTGCTTCCAGCCCCGAGTCTTCTTCCAAGGCACAGCACACATTTTTGCAAACTATTTCTTCTTAAATTCATTGCAGTCGATGAAAATAATTCATTCTCTAGTCAACTGTTTTAGGAATTCTCTTTAAAACTTGTTACTTATTGCTAGCTTGAATTTATCTCATTGCAGCTTCCACTCCTTTGACTCTCATTACACCTTTGTCTTCTATATGGCATCTGTCAAGCCAGTGTGAATTCATCACATTAATTAAAGTACAAAAATTCAATATAATGACTCTGTTTCAGAATGCCATCAAAGTGGCATCAAAGTGTTATCACATGCAGACAGTGCTATAACGAGTTGAGATTCCTTGGGCTCAGGAAGAAGTTTGAAAACAAAAATTTCTGCAGATGGCAGAAGCCTGACGAGAAGCAAAAAGATTCTCCAAGCCCTGGGACTCATCCTGGTTCTGGTGTATGTTGTACAGAAAGAATATCCAGTGCAGATCTTGTATGGTACTAACGCTGAAGAAAAGAGGGTTCCTCTAAAACTCAGTCCTAAAATACTGCTTGCAACCCACTAATACTCTCAGGTCACTCTTTCCAAACTGAAGTATTTTGGGGGGTGACCTTCCTGTAGAAGGACTTAGTGAATGCCCTAGGTTGAGGAGTGCACTTCATATTTTTCCATAAGAAGCAGTCTGAGGACCAGCAAGTCTGTGGTGACTTCTGCAGCAGTGAGCTGGGCTGCTGGCACCTCTCTGACAGGCGGAAAGGGGAGTGTGAAACGGTGGCTAATTCAGAAAATCCCACTGTATGAGCGGGCCGTTAGTCACACTGTGCAAAAGATGCATAAAAGGGCTTGTATTTATTCATCTACAAAGATCCAACAGCTTCTGCTTAAAAGAGCACATTTTTTTCCCGCAATGGCTCTGTTCCACACTTACAGGTCCAAGGATCCGCACCGTTTAAAGACACAGTTCCCAGTAACATCATTTCTGGATGTGAAGAAAGTGCTGGAAGTGTGAGCATCTAAAAGTACTAAGTGCAAGGGAGGCAACATATACTAAGAAAAATATATATAAAAAAGAACAGAACCTTGAAGGACATCATTTTACTTAAAAATCTTTCCAAAGCAACACTACATATATATGCTAAGAAACTATGCTGACATTGAAAGAGGTGTACATGTGCTTAGGCTTATAATCTTGCTGTTTTCAAATGTAACAGTTAATTTTTTACATCACTCATTTGAGCAGATGATAAGTGGGAAGGGATTTTAGTCATAAAAACTACCATTTGTAAAGGCCTCATTTAAATATGCCTTAATTAGCATTTTCATAACCGAGTTATCAGGTTTCCATTAAACTCTGAAATTCTCACTTCTGTTCCCACTGGACAGATGTCCACATTGCAAAAATAAAAATTTTACAAAATCTTACAACACTGTAGTTGGCAGTGTCTGGGAAACAGTAGTCTGAGAAGGGAGACTGAACGGAAACAGCCAAATCTTTTACAAGAAATCTTGATACAATTTGCTGTATCAAATCCAACCATTATGACAGTGTAAGAAAGTTTGTATTATCGGCAACTACATTTTATTGCTCTAACAAAGATAAAACAAAGGTCATCTTTGTTTGCTTGTTTGTTTGTCAATGCGATATCTTCTCTTTTTATTATGCTAAAAAAGGAAATAAGTGGCATCTGTAAAAAAAAACAGAATTACATTTTTTTCAAGAGTATATCGTAGTTAAGAAATGCAGAAGACTTTCTTGGGCAGCCTTAGAATGGCACAGAGCTTATGCAACAACTCCTTCCTAAGCCAGAACTGTACTGAACCTTCTTCCTTCACTGAAAAAAAAAAATCAAAAAAAAAAAAAGAGCAAATAAACAAACAAAAACTTTTCTATTCCAAAATTCAAGAGGAATAAGTTTCAGTCAACCAAAGAGCAAAACCTAAATATAAATAACAATACTTACAATCATATAAACAACCTTTTTCTTCCTTAGAACTACAGTACAGAGAGTAATCAGCTATAATTGTTGCTTGTGAAAATGAAAGATTTCTATCACACAAAATACTTCAAAAAACAACTACAAGAAGCTCTCAAAATACATTTTGTCAATTCAACAGAGAAAAAAATATCAAACTAAGTCAGGACACTGCAGTGTTATTTGCAGCAATCACGATAAGTCAATTTTGGCTTAAACCATGATTGTTATAAACACTCACAAAACATATTATTTACCAGATGGCAATCTTACTCAAGCAAACACATCAAACTTATGTTTCATTATTATCAAATAAGGATGAACTCGCCACTGGGATAACCTCCAGTAGTTAAACAAACACTTCTCTGTAGGAGGAACACTCCAGTTCCTGTTGCTTGAGAAGCCAAGAGCATAGAGCTCTCCCCTGGCACCTAGTGCTCCAGTGCCAAAACTTTTCTCAGATAAACTTCTTAATTTCTCTATAAAGTTGAATACTTTGTAACAGGGGAGATACACTGGAAAATGGCAGATGTTGTTTTGTAAGAGAACATCAGATTAAATCTGACTCTCGGCTGTAATGTTGTTGCCTGACTTGAGTGAAGTATGCAGGGCTGCAGAGGCGTTCATGGAAATGCCGCGTTGCCTTTAGCCATGACATGCTGTAGAAAAGGTGCCCAGTAAGACGTTATGGACTGAATTAATTATGTACATTGCAGCATACACAGAGATATTATGGGCTGGCTATACCCTAGGAAGCTTGTGCCTGGCTGCGAAGAGGCCCTAAAGCTGATTCTGCCATTGACTTGCTCTGTGACCTGAGGCAATTCACTGAAGCCAAAATCTTCAACCTTAGGCACTTTATTCATATTTATACCCTTAAAAAGTGACCTGATTTCCAAGGTGTTAAACATTCACCCTCCCCCGCTGAGGTTACATGGAACTAAATTTACCTTTTTCTGAGAAATTCAGCAGGTCTCCTCTGTCTGTACCAGCAACATTCACCAATCCATCCACTTTACCAGTGGTTCAAAAGAGTTGTTGAAATAACTTATTTATGTGTATCAGAAAACACAGAGAAGCTGATACCAGAATGTGAAAAAGGCAGAGGACCTTTATTTCTTATTATATGAATCTACACATAATACAAATACACATACATACATATTTGTTTGTAAATTTTGCAAGTAAAATATGTATCAAGATGGGTTCAATTGCTCCTCCCTTTAAAATGAGAGGTCATCATCATTAAAAATTAAGCAAAAAAGGAAATAAAATCAAATAGATTTAAAGCTTTTTGTTATGCAGAATACATTCAATTCCATTAGCAAAGCATATTGCTGTAGACAGACATTCTATGTCCTGCGCTGACAACTACAGCACTTCATGCCTGTCCATGACCAGTATCGACACGCTATTCTGCAAGGAAGTAGGAAAACTTTAGGATACTAAACAAGGCACCCAGGCTTTAGTGTATTGCAGTAAGCTGTGTAGCTCAGAACCAGGCTGGGGCTGAAATAGGAGCAGTGGATTACACACAACTATCCAAAAAATCAATACTGAAATTCCCATTGACTTCACTGACTTTTCTAGTTTAAATAAGTAAATAAACAAAACAAAACAAACAAACAAAAAAAAAACTTGGTGTTTTTACCAAGCTGTGAGTAAGAATGATTCTAAAGAGACAGAAATGTAGGAAATTGTGGGGTTTTTTGTTCTGCTTTTCAAGTGCAAAATTCTTCATGTGTCCAGTCTCCTGGTTTTTATACAGCAGCTACCATTTATTATACAAATAATAAGTCAGTGTTAGCCTCATATAGTTTCTGTAAAAAATTACCTATTTTGAGAAAATGCTGAGAAGCAGAAGGGAGCACTAAGCACAGCTTTCAGGCCAGAGAAAATTGCAAGGAAAATGTGATTGGGAGCCACAAGGAGAATTCAGCAGTGCTGTAACTTGCTTTCTTTTTCCCCTGAAATTCTTCCAAGGCTCTTACGGCATCTGATTAATAACAGGGATGAAGATGAAAACAGGAGGCAATGACTTAACTCTCTTCCCAGCTGGAAGAAATTCTCGTAGAAAATTATTAACTCTGGGCTCTACATTGCCCCTTTTTGTACAAGGACAGAGAAACTGGGAATGTTTTCTCAGGAAGCTTGAGCTTAGGAAGCAGAGACTAGAAACTGTATTAATGTAGAAGTGGACTTGAGCCTCCCTGCAAGGTCTAGGGATAAATCTGCTCAGGAGAATGTGCCTGGTGTGACCATGTATGCATAAAATCAGCCTTATAGGAATTTTGAATTTTAAGATCAATTAATTCTTATTGTTTATCCCGTGTTTTGAAAGGGATTTTCCTACAGTCTCGTATTTAATAGAGAAATATCAAGTAGCAAAGGCTCCAGTGAAGGGATTCTATGTTTTTACTAACATTTATCAAAACATATTCAGACACCACAGCTTCCATTTTTAGCTGCACTAGCACCTCTTGAGAGAACAGCCCATCACTGAGTTATAAAGGCCCCCTGAGGACATCGCCTGAAATAGTCATTACATATAATTTTTAATCCAAGCATTCACAGTTATAAGTTTAATAGCCATTAAGAAAATAAAAAATGAAGTATTTTTACTTCTATAGAGAATTCAAATGTGAACTCCTTTTTTTTCCTCTTTCTTTTTCCCTTTTCCCCTCTCCTCTTTATAGTCAGTCTTGAAAATGCAGTAGGAAAGTTCTAGTCTGCAACAAAACATTTAGGAGATCTCTGAGTCTTCCAAACAACACTATGAGCACATATGGCACAAAAATATTGAATTTTTAAAAGGAAGAGCAATGTGATAGCACTGGATAGATCTTCACTCACTCTGATAGTGAGTGAAGGTTTGGGGAACCTCAGAGCTGGGATCTACAATGTAAGACTATTACTAGGAGTTGCAAGAGAGACTGAAAACATACTGCAAGTAAAAGCAGTGGCACAGAGATAGCAGCCATACCTTTCATTTCCACTATGCCATTTGCTTTGGATCCAGCATTCACTTGATTTTTATCACGTTTATTGCTACAATCCCTGTGTAAGTCAACAAGCAATCATTAGGGTGGCAAGATGGGGGGACAGCACGGAGAGCATATCCACGGTATCAATAGCCCTGCTGCCTCACTTGTTAAGTGGAAATGTTAAAAGGTTTCATATTTCAAGTCTGGAATTTCCAAAAAAATATTTCACCTTGACTAAATTTCCCCTGACATAAATAAGATTAGAGTCAGGTCAAACCCTGAGTGCTTTTGAAAAGCTCCAGCCTCAGAGCACTCCTGGATGAACTGTGCTTTAAAATCTAAATATTTATTGGAGCGCTGAAGCCATCCTCGCAGCCCGCTCCACTGCGAAAGGAACTCAGAGCTCCAGTTTCTCTCAGTGTTACGCTCATCTTTCATTAAGGATTGCTCGTGCTGAAGATATGCTCAGCAAGAAAAATTAGCAAAAACCACTTGCATTATTCAGCAGTGCTAATTCTGATGTACTGCTCTGACTGGCACCACTACAATATTAAAAACAAGACCTTCCCAGGCAGGAGGAAAATAAAGAGTTTACGTGAGGTTGTGCGTTACACACTGAATTTGTTTTCTGCATCTACCTGGTTCATATTAACTTCTAGCACATGGAATAAGCCTGATTTCAATAGAGCTATAAGCCACGTAGTGGGTGCACGAGTGAAACGAGGACTGTGCATTAAGTTTTGAGCCAGCGCTCCCTGTCTTCAGTGACACAGAAACAGGTCAACAACCTTGTGGTCCTTGTTAAGTTCTGAAGGGCTTTATTTTGCTTTAATTTGATGAATTACCATGGAGAGTTACATTCACATCATCCACCTCAACAGGGGTAGCTCCCCTACATAATAAATGGCAGAGAGCAGGGTCCCAGTTCAGTCCTCAGAAGTCTCCTGTGGCCGCTCTGTTGACTTGACCAGGACTGCCAGTGTCTAAACTATCTGTCTAGAATGAGACGGTGCGAATGAGCCTCGCTGTGCAGGAAGCTGTTGCAGTCCTTTCCAAACTCCCCGAAAATGCACGTTTCTTTGTAAGATTTAGGAAAACAACCTTGTTATCACCATGTACTAATTAATGGTTGAGCAAATTCTCTCTGTAGCAGCATTTACATATTTCAAGCAGGCTGCAGCACTGGCAATAGAAATATCATATGCTAATTTACAATAGTCCTTTGCTGTACTGTAGCTGGAGTTTAGTGGAAAGCACTGCAAAATATGTTAAAATGAAAGACAGAAATGACAAGTCAGAGTCCAAACAATTGTATTTGGACAAATAGAACACTGTGCTTTTTTGTTAAAAAAAAAAAAAAAAAAAAAAGGCATTTTGAACTGACATGACAGTAAAGGTCAAATGGACAACGTGGACAAACCCTCATTGAAATTCCCATGAACAAACAGCACATCACAGCAAATATTTAGAAGAGGATGAATAAAGACTATTAGGAAAAAAAAAACTAAATAAAACAAAAAAAGCACATTTTTATCTTTGAGAAAATTTTACACAGCAGGCCAGTAAAATTAACTGCTTAAAACTTGGTGCATGAAAACCAAAAATACGCATTTTAATGCCAGGATGACTGCAGGTGCCAGCTTCCCAACCATATGTGTATTAACAGATTTCCCTGTCAAGATTACGAACATTTAAAAGAACTCCCAACCTCTAACACCCACTGCTTCCTGCAACATTTTGTGATAAAGATTTGGCCCCCGTCACCAGGGAGCACAGCAGAACGGAGCCTGCCTTTAGGCACTCAGCCCCCGAATAAAAACGCCTTAAGTGTTATGGCTAATACTTACAAAGACTTGCTTCTCCACTGAAGGAGGGACCATTTCGGCGGGTGATTATAAACACTTTTTTTTCTTGAGATTAATTCTCACTTTCTTTTTTGATTTTTTTTCATGCTTTTCTGGAGGATTTGGCTGGTTAATTTTCTATGGCTGAAAAGATGCAAGTTGTATCAGACAAGGATTGCTCCCCTGGGCACACATCAAAACCGGCAGTGCCACCATGGGCACAGCGAACAGTTTGCTTACACTTCCTGACCAGTACATGAAATATGAATCCTGTGTATCTC
>JAUBOD010000183.1:136070-147465 GCA_032353885.1 Nothura maculosa
TGAGCCATGTGCTCTAGGTGACCCTGCATGTGCAGGGGAGTTGGACTAGATGACCTCTAAGGTCCCTTCCAACCTTACACATTCTATGTTTCTATGAAGACAAATGTTACGAATATCTAAAACAATTCAAACATAATTAAAACAAGAAAAATCAAACAGCAGTACTTTGGAGTGGGCCAATATGCTTTGTTTCCTTTCTGAGATAAACTGATGGAATTCCATAAATTGATGGAATGAGAGTTAAGGAAAATATACCAAAAAGCAGTGGGAGGAGAACAAGAAGGAAGAAATAGGGAGGTGAAGGCACCGGGGTGGGGCCCTGCTTGCAGAGAAAATTGTGTTGAGGCAGACCCTGAAGACAGACATCTGGATGGTATTGACAAAAATGACCTTGCTACGAAGTAGAGACAGCAACAGCTCTCAAATACTGTAGGAGGTGTCCTAAACAAGGACTATATTTTCTTTCCAATTACATAACTTGCAGTAATTTTACCTCCTTTCAATAACATCTGACAAAAATATTGGAAAAGTTTTGGAGAAATGTAAAGCAAATTCAGGGCATTTCTTTGTAACGTTTAACACTTTCAGTAATCTATGAGATTATGACAATTTTATCTCTCCTAATGTGACTTTTTAACATCCCTATTTATCCTCAGGTCTATTCCT
The DNA here is from genome assembly GCA_032353885.1 of Nothura maculosa. Classification (NCBI taxonomy): domain Eukaryota; kingdom Metazoa; phylum Chordata; class Aves; order Tinamiformes; family Tinamidae; genus Nothura; species Nothura maculosa. The sequence continues at coordinate 136,737 of JAUBOD010000183.1, forward strand.
TCTGTTTACCCTCAGACCTACTTGCCCAGGTTTACCCTCAGGCCTACTCCCCCTGTTTACCCTCAGGCCTATATACCCTATTTAGTCTCAGGCCAACTCGCCCAGGTTTACCCTCAGGCCTATTTGCTCTATTTACCCTTAGGCCTACTTACCCTGGTTTACCCTTAGGCCTACTCTCCCTATTTACCATCAGGCCTACTAGCCCAAGTTTACCCTCAGGCCTATTTGCCCTGTTTACCCTCAGGCCTACTCGCCCAGGTTTACCCTCAGGCCTACTCTCCCAGGTTTATACTCAAGCCTACTCACTCAGGTTTAACCTCAGGCCTATTCGCCCTGTTTACCCTCAGGCCTACTCCCTCTGTTTACCTTCAGGCCGACTCAGCCTGTTTACTCTCAGGCCTACTCGCCCATTTTACCCTGAGGCCTGCAACAGGCACACATATCACAAACTTCACCATAATGGGCAGGCATTCACCCATTGGATCAACATCTTTCAATTTATTAGCATGACAAAGGACACAATTATTTTGGATATGCCTGAATGCAATTTTCATTAACTTTGCAATGATTTATTAACAAAAGTGTCAGGAATGTAATAAAAGCAGCAGGACTCCTCAAAATGCCAAAAAGAAAAAAAAAAAAAGAAAGAAGAAAAAAAAAAGAAAAAAAAAGAAAAAAAAAGAATACAGCAGAATTTCCAAACATGCCTTGCAGCATCAGGTCAATAAGGTTGCTTGATTCTATCAAAAGCATCACCATGGTGAGTGAACTCTGCAATTAACAAAGAGTAAGCACAAAAAAATGCTAATATCTCATTTGAATGTAATTATGCACAGATTACTGTTCACTGGAACAAGAAAAGGGATTTTAATTGTCACCGAAAGTTACACGTAAACCCAGGATTCTAGTTAACTTTTTTTTGTTCGGGAGAGTTTATAAGATACTAAAAAGGAAGAGTGCACAAATTCTTATATTCAGTGACTTTGTAAAATGCGTGCACTGACTTTCTACAAAGTAAGCAACTTCTTCGAGTCTCTCTTTTGTAACATCCCTCCATGTATGTTGGCAAGGTTAGTTTGTAATAAGTTTCACCATCGTTTGCATTTTAATACTATTTGATCTCATTTACATGTTTAAATTTGTTCCTGTAATAAAATTCATTAGTATGTTTATCATAACCACATAATGAATATAGCCCTTATGTAAAATAAAAAATTGAAAGTACATTAGAGACATTACAAGCTGTTTGAAATTACTGTGCTTTGCATATTATACCTTATTAATTAAATTATAAATTATTTATTTATGTATTTCTTTAATCAGGGGCAAGCACTAGAACAATATTATATTAGTATAAGAAACATAATACAACTCAAAGCTAATTCACACATGGACCAATTTTACATACATAAGAGTACAGATTCATTTTGCCATGGGGTGGCAAATGCCATATCCCCTGCTGTGCATCAAGGGACATGAAACAGCTATTTAAAGGGCAGTGAGGGGAAAATGTTCCTTGTGCAAGTTAAAACTTAACTTGTTAAGATAATATCTCCTTTGCCTTCCCTTTTTATGAGAATAATTGAATCAGATATGCAGATAGAACTGGGGAATAAATCATTATTCAGGTTATGCCACACTCACATTATATAGAGTCTACTGGTTAAAAAAAAAGAAAAAGAATAAAAAAGAATTAGATTTTTTTTCATTCAGTGTTTTGCAGTGGTTTCTAAAGTTCAGCAGACAAAACTTAGCATTTTATAATCATAGAGAATGTTAGGGAAATATCACAAGAGCAGCAAGATGGTAGTTTGAGTTCATATTTTTTTAACTAAGCTGTTATAAAGAAAAATTAATCCACTGATGTGCAACATTATTACTTTAAGAAAAATGGAGTTTATCAAAAAGAATTAATAGTTAGAAGAAAATTATTAGGTATTAAAAACAAAACTCATAAGATTACAGACAAATGAAACTGGTATATCTAAAGGTCAGTGGAATCTGTAGAAAATATTAGGGTATGAAGAAAGTCAAAGAAATTAAAACAAGAAGCCAAGAATAAGATTACTGAATGCATAATTGAGATGGAAGGAGGGAAGGGAACTTGTTCATATTCCAATGTAAAGAACTATGCTTCCATCTTAATTTCAGTGTCACTGGGAACTCTGAGCAACAGGAAAGCAAAGCAGCACTTCCACAATACCAAATCTGAAGAAATATTGCATTCCCAGGACAAAAAAAAAAAAAAAAAAAAAAAAAAAAAAAAAAAAAAAAAAAAAAAACTACAAACATGAAAGTTACATTTGTAATTAGGGGATACAAAAAGCTGCTGAAAATCTGTGACAGACCTGGGAGAACTTGCCAAACAAGACCTGTTGCCAGGGGCCTATCACTACTGACATGATTGAAAGCCCAAAACTGAACTGAAAATCGAGCAAACGGAGCACAAAGGTCCAGCACATGCTCCGACAATACAACCTAGGCAAAGCCTTAAGAAAGAAGTGCAGAGACAATGTCATTGTTCAGTAAAAAGAATTAAAATGAACTGTTGACTGAACAAAACGTAAACTCAGGACAACAACAGCACTAACTCAGATCAATGGTTATGAATAAAGAATAAACCTGTGCCATAATTCATGGCCCCAAGAAAGATCCGATTGGTTGGCAAATGCTGAGGAACATAGGCAAAATCTTCTAATGAGACAGGCACAAGAAGCATCTTGCCTAACCCTTTGCCTAAACAAGGTCTAATTCAGCCTTGGTGGATTAGAACAAGAGATGAAATCAAGGACCTGAAGTCATCAAAATGAATGAATTTGTTGCCTCTTCTCAACATTAATTTAAAGATGACCAGCAACTCTAAGCAACTATGCAAGGTATAGACACTCACTGAAAGTTGTTGATGAATAGAGAAATGTCAATTGTTCATTACTGTTGTTAATTTGATTGGAAAAAAATCTTGTAAAAGACATGCCATTCAATGAAATTCTCAAGAAAAGACCATAGAGATGCCAGGATGTGACATCTGCTCAAACCATGTGATCTCTGAATCACAGAATTCTTTTTGGCACTCTTCTTCTGGGCTCTGTGTTAAAAATGCCCAATTCTGTTCCTCTACAGTTACTGAACAGTCCAAAGACAGACAGACGCTTATCTCAAAATTGGCTAAACAAAAGAAAGCACATTAAATAATACTTTTATTAGCATTTCAGCATAACTATACGTGAGACTATGGTATGATATATACTGCTGTGCAGAAGTACTTTGAAAAGGAAGACCAAATTCCCAAGCATACAATTAAAAAAAGAAAACCACCCTAACTTTACTCAGAATTTTGTCATTTCATTAACATTGCTAGGAACTTGTCAGTAACTTGAACAACATGAACTTATGGAGGACAGGACACAAGAGACTTTTTGCAAACCACAGACGTGACTCTACTGCATGCTGAAAGCTTGAGATTCAAATTAAACTCAAAATTTTGCAAGTACATTGAAGCAGAGATTTTACTTTCCCTACCATGGAGAACATTTGCCTCATTTCCCACAGTTATGACAATGTTTTCAAGATCACATCCTGAACAGATATATAATTCCTCTAAACAAACCAGTTCGATTCACTGACCTGCTTCCTCCTCCTTCTTCTGCTCCATCATACTTTATAAAATTAATTTAATAGTATGATTCCTCTAGACATTAGATAATAGCTTATTAATACCTTAAGCCATCTTGGGATTAAAAAGAGAAAAGATAGGTAAGCATTGATAAAATTACTCTATTTCAGTTAAGAAAAACATTCCTGGAGTCAGAAAATCTGCCCATTAATTATCCTGAAGATGACAGAGCAGGAAGATATATCTGGAAAAGAAAGTATTTGCACAGTTTAAAAGGGATACAAATATAAAATGGACCAAATTCAAATTTTTAGGAAAAAAAAAGAAGATTGCATAAAAAAGCATTTTCTAAGAGTATTAGAATGACAGAAAATATTCAATACTTTTGCTCTTATATCAGAATAAGATTTACTTCCTTTATCTTTTAACTAGCATACAACTATTTAAATAGGCTATTTCAGATTATCCTTACCTAAATATTCTCTCAGGAGAAGGAGCAGTTTAATTTTTTAGCACCATGTATGGCAAAATATACATAATCATTTTCTTCAAAGTCCACGACCAAAGTTAAAAACTGAGTTCGTGTTCCCAAACAGCTTAAATCATGATCTGTTTTCTCACCATTAAGTCCCAGAAAAATACTTAAAATGACATCTGAAATTAACATTATTCCAAATTCTGGGTTTTTTTCCAACATAAAATGTATTCCTTATCTAAAAAGGACTGTGATAGTGCAGACAGATCCTTTGAAACGATGATATAATATTCATGTTCTCCTCCCACCAACAGGAAATTGGACTAGTTTCTATATGCATTGTTATTTTGAGAAATTCAGGGCACTGTTTTCACTAGGTCTTAGCAGGTCTTATTAGTATAACCTATAAACGTCTATTCTCCTAAGTCTTACAGAAATTTCTTAATTCATAACAACAGCAGCAAAAGCAATTGAAAAATGAAAACTTCTCCTCCACTTTCCTTCCACATGACTAGCACCAAGTGCACAGTGAGGTCCTGAAGCCAGTGGCATACAGGAAGGAAAAAGGGCATATTCACTGATTCAGCATTTGCATTTATTCTTATACCCATTCAAATGTGTGAGCAGAACCCATGGACAAGAAAGTGCTCGTACTGTCAAATTCAAAATACAGAATATTTAAAAATTGTGTCTGGTATAAATACATTAAAAGAATCATTATTCAATTTTCTGAGATTAAATTTATAACAGTAAAACTGCATTTTAAGCTTCTTTACACTGAATTACCATTCCTTCTGGCTCTAATTTGCAGGCAACATAGAGTTGAAAGCATCTTGGGTTTGTGGGGTTTGTTTGTTTGTTAAGAGCTTAAAAAATTTCAACTCGAGAGACAAAAGCTTAAGTTACGAGTGTGATAGTGAACAAGGAGTTATGCAAAAACCATTCCCTACCTTTAACTATCACAGAACTTACTGTGTCTGCTATAACAAGATCTTTACTCTACTATACTAAGTACTAAAAATCTATCAACTGTCCTTAAAGTATTAATTTTAGTGCCAAGATTGCTAGACTATTATTACCTTAATAAAATTCATTCCGTTTACAAGCTAAAAGGTCTATGGCTTGAATGTTGCAATAATCCAATTTAATTAGGATAACAATGTGCAAACCACTCAAATAACAATTGTGAACAATATTCTAATGGACGTAAATTATGTGCTTGTAAAGGACAGTGACAGATGATATATTTACTTTCTGTAGTAGCCCACTGAAGATCTTTGAAGGAGGCATGACTAAGTCAGAGTGTATTTAGATACTTTATAATGGTCTTAAAAGACAGACCCAAAGCAAAGAAATGTATCCAATTCCCCTCTACCCTCAGTGACCCATAGGAACACAGACATCCCAACTTTCGCCGTCTCCACTGAAAATAAAGCGTGTCCTACACAACAGTAATTATTAGTGCCTATATGACCATTTACATCTGAAAAATGCCATCCAGGTAATTAATGAGAAGCAGCAGTTGGATACCACCGTCTGGTGGGTTAGTCGGATAAGGCCCTTCTAAAAAGTTCAAACAAACAGTTAACAGATATTAACAAGCCCAATATTAGCTAATAAACATCTTATAATGATAGAAAAGTAAGTGAAGAGAGAGAGATGGAAAGGATTTGAATGCTAGCAAGCCCAGACAACAGTCCTGTTCACATCTCCCTTGCAAGGGTCAGTCGAGTCTGCACTGTAAATTGCCATCAAAGTGATAGTACAGATCAGAAGGGAACGGCGCTTTCTGATCTCAGAGGCCTTGTGCTTGGCGCAATCTGGAGCAACACATGTTCCCAACATACTGAGCACACTGTCAGCGCTTGAAAAATTAGTAATAATTGTTGAAATCTTTGCAGGACTTTTTCCTGTACCATAGAAGAGAGCTACTGCAATCTGCTCCATTTTACATTCCTTGAAGAATAGCTCTTGTGCTCCTGGCAGGCTACCAATTGGACCCTCATTTTGGCAAAGCGTTGGGTCTTTAGTGTTACACATAACACACGGCTTGCAAGGATGCATTTCCTGATGAAGTTCCTCCTCTCTAATGTGTGAGGGCAACAACTAACCTCGGTTTAACTCGACTGATTTCAAGGAAATTGAGCTGCAGGGATGAATTTGGAGCAGAGAGCCAGAGTTGAGCGTTGGCACCTCGCAAGGCAACTTCCAACATGCTGGTCTCCTTGCAGTCCATCTGCAGTGAGCAAAGGCTAAATACTGTGCAGCTGAGTGCCCTTGTACTCAATAATGACATCAGGATTAACAGGAAGCAAACTGATTCAAATAATATTCAAGGAAGAAGCCCAACAGGAGCCTACCAGTCAAAATTTCCATTGCATAGCTAAATGTTCATCCTCGTTTACACTTCAGTAAAACAATCTACGACTACCTTTGTTTTCAGAAGTTTTAAAACTCAAAGGTGAATTTAAAGTTATTACACAGGCAGGCACTTCGAAAAATGGCATACAAGACATTTTTTGGTAAAATATGGTCCTATATTTCATCATTAGATATTTCTGAGCGTAGTGATGAGAGAGAAATAAAGATCCTCCAGACTTTCTAGGACTATAACCAGAAATTAAATTCTCACAAAACAGATAGGAATGTTTTGAGATGAAAATATAGCTCTAAGTTTCAGAAGCTGTGAGCTTACCCATGTATTTTTAGAATCAATATGTGTAAAGATATTTTTTGTGTGTGTGTGGCTGCATGTACTGACGTTTTTCCACTGTAGCTAATGGGTAACAATATGCTCGTTTTGAAAAAAAAAAAAAAAAAAAAAAAGAAACACAGTTTTAAAGTTTTAAATTGAATACAGAACTTATCAGATGCTATTAGGTTTGGTTTGTTTTCGTCTTCCTCACACAATGGTTTTGTGAATCTAACAGAAACAACTGCAATATTTTCTCTTGCAAAGCCTGTTTGCTAATCAGTAGTGGATCTAATCAAGGACTTAATAAGTGCATAATGGTACATTTGCTTCCCAGGAGAAGCCACTGCTTCTCATCATACCAGAAAATACCCCCTTGCAAGGTGCAACCAGGATCCACAGACTCACTGCAACAGCCTAATAATTTAATTGCAAGCCCTCAGGCAAGGATAACTTAAATTACAATTAGAGAGCCCTAGCACTGCGGCTAACATCTGGGTGATGAACACTGTACTGATTAAAGGTTTTTAAAAGAGAACTCAGCACTTCACACTCCTGAACAAGTCACTACCCTAACTTTGAAGTCGCCTATCTTACTATTTTAATACTTGTGATGCACTCTGCCTAGTCTTTTCAGTGGGGATTCAAAGAATCCAAGCTCAGTGTGGTGTCTGCCCTTTGAAAGGTCTACGAGGGCTTGCTTGCCTTAGCAATCCCTCTTTTGAGCGGGGTTTTATACACAACAGAAAGCCGTCCTGCAGCACCATGAGAAAGGCACCACGCACAAACACTTCCAGGCCACCACCCCCTCAAATGGGATCAGCTTGGGAAGAAGCAGAGTTTCTGCCCTAGCAGAAATACAGGGCACAGCAGATGTCCCCTGCACACAGACCCCACGCTGCTCTCGGGTACGCGACACGTTGGTGGTCATTGAGCCCTCTAGTGGTGCTCACCCCAGCTCTACACTCGCACAGCAGCCAGGGAGAGGCAGCTTTTTGCAGAAAACAACATTTTTTTTCTGCTGGCCTCCTGCACTGCAGCATATATTACTGCTACACACGCAAGCAATGACTGATATGGGGCATAGTCTGGGATCAGGTCCATTCAAGACTAACCTATGCTGAAATCTTCCTAAATCGTGTCACATGAGTGGTCACAAGCAGCTGCACTCTGAAGTGTCTTTCATGTTGGAGGAAAAGCCTCAGAAGGCACCAACCAAGACAATATACAGAAATTATGTCACTGGTTGCTGCTTCACTTCACCCAAGGTAAGCTGGGCCAAGCTGCCACCAGAAGGACATAAAAACATTTTCTCTTTATAGATACAACCAGAGAATACTCCATAGCAGTGACACTAAGCCTATGGTACCAACAAGCTCAGAAGCGCATAAAGCAACAGTGCAACAGTCAACACCAACAGCAGAAAGACAAAACCAAAGGAGTTAAAAGCACTGGAGCTGTTCCAGGTACCACTTGGCTTCCAGATTGTCCATAGGGACAATCACAAACTAGATTTAGCATTATCAAAACAAGATGCAGACATGTTTTTCTTTATTTTTTTGATCCTGACTTATTTTTAATTAAAGGTGCACCTCAAAGCCCACTGGATTCCTTTGAAACCCTGAACCAATGTATTATAGTTCCTAATTTGCTGCTACTTTGCAGCAGGATAAAGGAGATGAGAATTTCATCATGTCAGGCTCAGTACTTTTTACAATCTATAGGAAGACAAATAGTAATGAAGAGCACAGTCACATCCTCACGTTTTGAACAAGCAAGAAGTTGTTGGTTGTATTTGCGTAGCCTAAGTGATAAGGGCTACCTTATCACTCCATAGCCCTACTAAGGATCCAACAAGCTAAACCCTCAGAAGATGGGGCAGTCTGTTTCCTTATGGAGACTGACACAGAACAACTGTGTGGTTTTATTATTTTTATTTATATTTCTACAAACTCTGCTCTGAGAAAAGCTGCCACTGTCCCAGCCGCAGTACTGCCTTCTTGTCCTTCCTGTGTGCACTGTGGAGCTCCACTCACCGTAGATAAAGCTCTAGGAAACCTTAACTCCTGCTCAACTTGCAAAAACTCTTCTCTCTTTTTCACTTCTGATGTTCTTCAAGCCTTCTGCCATGCAGCAGAGAGGAGCTCCGTGACGTGGCTCCAAGTGGGGAAGCATCTCTGTCCAAGAGCAGTGTTGAGCTTGGAGGAACACAGATACCGCATCCGTGAAGCGAGAGGACTGGGCCAAGTACCTTGGCTTTTGACAAAACCTATGCAAAATTCTGCAAAGCACGAGGGTGACAGCTCCATGGAGCCTGGAGTGCGGGAAGAAATCAGCTCCCCTTTTCTGACAGGAAATTCCACTCTTTGAGACAACAAAACAGAAAGAGCAGCAGCCCCTAAGATACAGCCTGCACAAAATAAACTTATTTTAAAAAAGAAAAAAGAAAAAAAAGAAGAATCCTGGCATATGGTAACAAAAACTATATAATTCTCTTGATCTTTAATCTCTATGCCAATGTCTGTTTTACAGATTATGGCCTCAGCTACTGACAAATCTGCTTAGTGAGTTTTTGGCTGACAAATCTGGCAACACAAATGCTGTCTGAAATACATTCAAAAGGCTAAACATTTTCATAATAGCTACTTTACACAGCTTAGTAGGTTTCCCTTTAGGACACCAATTTGATTTTTTTAAAGTGACAGTGTTAATTTTTATGATTACACACAGAACTGAGATTTTTATTTAATACAGTGGGTCTTCTAAAGCTTTTCAAGGGGATCAACCACTTTGCCAACAGACGGGTGTTACAGCAGGGGTGATTATAGTAATTTTTCATGTAATTGGGAGTCACCATTTGGTTGCTATCTTTCACATGCTTGTTGCCTCATCATATAATCCTTCATAATGGGGGTTTGTTGTGTGTCACAAGAATGTGCCAAGCAGCCGGGATACAATAAACAGAGGAACCCCCTGGCTCGTGGGTAGCATGACTGTTTTAACATCTGCCCAGCTTCTTTCAGCTGCAATAAATTTCAGCTGATAGCAGTGACCCAATACGGAGGCATTTTGTTGTTGTTGCTTTCAGGACAAAATCTTGAACATCACACTTCATTATCTCAGCTACAGTGGCGCAGTTCGTGAGGACGCAACTTGCCTGACACATGACAGTGCCTGATGTGAAAGATTGTGATTCATCAGAAATTATCAGAGCCATCACGCTCTCGCCCCGAGACTTCTGGGCTGTGTGCGAAGAGCAGGAATTGTCCTTTGCAATTATTGGCCGCAGCCTCATAGAGTTAAATTGTAAATAAGGCTGCAGGAGCTCCTGAAGCGACGGCACCTCTGGTCGTGACCTTCTCTAGCAAAGGTAGAATAAACGTGGTCAGTGTGCCCGAGGGCAAGAGGGTTACAAACGTGGTCCTGATGTACCAAACACACAGCACCCACTTAGCAATGAACCCAGAAGTCCTCTGCTACAGTGAACAGGGCGGCTCGCTGGTTCACAGCTAAGTACAGATCTTCTTTGGCCATCCCAAGTCTTTGGGAGACTGCTGGAAGGAGAAAAAAAAAAACAAATCCCTTGGGGCCGTTTATGTTATGCAGCTCCACCAGCAGGTCACAGCAGCACGTCAGTGCTACTTGAAATAGAACAACACTATTTTATTGTGCAAACGGATGGCACTTGAATAAAAACTGGCCCTCACATCATGCTGTGACCCGTTTTCCAAGCCAAAAAGAGACAGTAAGATTCAAGAACAAGCAAAATAAAATTCAGGTACTGCAAAACTGTTTTCAGCCATTCAATACTCAGCACTATGTATTGTGACTCAGTAGGAAGGGAATGGTCCAGAAAACAAAGACGAATCTACCATATGCTGGGTAAATTCTCTCTTATGATTAAGATCTTGTCCTGCTGTCCCTACACATAGCTTGTAGTCATTAGAGA
>JAUBOD010000183.1:164481-175428 GCA_032353885.1 Nothura maculosa
TCTCCTCTCAAATCCCTCCTTCAGATCCCGACCTGCTACAGTGCTTGTAAGTAACCACCTAATTCCTTACAGCTAGCAGGGTGAAATCCGGCCTTTGCTATCCCCACACATACAAAATATTTCTATAAAACGCAACGTGAAAGGAAGATAGTGGAAAGAGAAGTTGTAAAGAGAAAGGATATGCTTTATTTGACCAGTTGATATAGCCAGGAAAAACATGGTCCCACCTCCTCCAGTTCTATCAACTGGTCTGATAGAAGAGATTATGCAATTCTTCCTTCCCTCATCTCCAGAAGACACCAATACTGTTTCTGTAAATGGGTACATTTTATGGAAGTCTTTCTCTTAAAACAGTTATTTATCACTTTTTTTTTCCTGTGGCCTTGTAAAGAATCCACAGCAGAACCCCCTTTTTAACATATGTCCCAATCCTAAAGCAATTGTCTTCTGCTTTGCTTGAAAAATCCACTTGTTCCTGAGGTAATACAGGAAAGCAAACACATGAACAAAAATATTGCAACAGTCTTAATACTGCACAGTATTAAGTATTCAACAAATAGAGGATTACAAACATGCGGGTGCATATTAAAACTGTACACCTCCACGCCACCCATGTACATGGATACACACTCAGATTATTACATAAAATGACATGAGGGAATATTACTGTAATGATGATGATGAAAGAAGGCATTTTATGCTGCGGGTAGAGGGCTATGCGCGTGTTTTATTTGCCTGAGTTACAGTGAGTTGTGACTGGCTCTGACACTTGACCATACTGCAATCTCTAATAAACATAAAACAAAGTCTATACTGCCCCTTGAAAGGCATCGTTTCCATTCATTTCTTCGGACTGAAATGCGTTCTAATGCTTGTGAAGGGTTTTAATAAATATGAGTATGTATAAAATGCTGCTGCTGATTCAATTACTAAATCACTAGTAACAGCTGTGGCGCTGTGATCTCTTTTCAAATAAATTATGTCATGGTGATTACCTAAAAAGAGAGGTGCATTTCTCATATGATGTTGTGTGATGCATTATAGATTAAATAGGGTGCGTACTGCGTATTTGCTCTACAGCCTGCATTTAGTAGAAGTAGGGAGAATATATACTTAAGAGATATATGTGTGTCCTCTCTATTAGACCACCCATTCAGCTGTGGGAAGGATACTCAGACTTTTCTGATTCCTATGCTAAATTTACTCATTTCATCAGTCAACATTTCCCTTCCTTAGAACCGATCATGGCTTTAAGAAAAATCAGGGGTTTAGTCTCTCCGTTTCATCCAGTGCATTATCATTGTAACATTAATCTTTCTGGAATGGATTTCATTTTATCTGGCTACATTTCATGGCAATGCAAAAGTATTAAAAAATGCACTTTGATTTTCTAGGGAAACATTAGCACCTAATATTAGTAAGGGGAGAAGTGAAGCTCTTGTTCTAAATAAATTTAGCAGGCATGCTGGCATCAAAAGGGACACCCTAACACACATACACCTTTATTTTTGATTCTTTTTTCCTCCCCAAAAAGGCGTTTTATGGCAATAAAATAAAAGGGTGTTGCTAAGAAGGAAATACCTTACAGTTAAAGAAAACACAGCCTATTATTATTTATTAGAAGCAGTCATGAGTAATTTCCCTTAAAACAATCCCTATGCATGTTTATATGCATTTATAGGCACACAGTGCATGTTCATAGGCATTTTAACAGTAGCATTTTAGAGATGTAGGAAAACAAAAAGACTCTGACACGGTCTTACCTACATAGTATTAAGACTCTGACAATTTTCTTCTCCCTCCCCATACGACCTCAGTATGATGTATGTTTTTCAGTCAAAGCAGCGGTTGCCTCCCTTAGGTCCTGTACATATGTGAAGGAACTAGCCCCTGCTGTGGACTTTTTTTTACAAGGCAAGAGGAAATTCAATAATATTTATATATAATTTAATATAATGCAAAAGTCACTTAGGCATGAACAGAAGTCTTTCTACCAACTCAAACAGGCAACGTACAAGAGACAATTAAGACAGAGAAGATGGGAAAAAAAACCCTTTCCATTAAGTGTGTTACTGCAGGCGGTCCTTTCCCCGTGCTAAGGTCAAATGAAAAGGACTATGAACAACATAAAATGATCTTTTTAATATTATAAACACACTTTCAAACACTCCGTTAAACTTTCCAACCACTGGCAAAAAACTTTTATCAACTTTATGTCTTAAAAAATGAGACTTTTTGTGGCAGGCCTCTGCAGATCAGTATAAATTCAATCCAATTTAAAGCACAGTAACGATGTGGGCAGTCTCAGACTATTACTTTCAATGGGATAGAGTCCCTAAGGATGACATAGACTTAGTCCCATTGAAAGTAATGGGGTAAGCAATCACATGCCATTACTTTCAAGGAGACTCAGTCTATACTATCCATAATAACATGGTAATATAAATCTGCACTGACTCATCAGCATGAAGAATGAAAATGTAAAAGAATGGCAAAGCGGCAAACGTGCACCCTGAGACAAAAAACAGCCCCTTGGTTTCTCTGCATCCATAACTCATCAGTGTTGGAAGTTTATTACAGGAGAGCTAAAAAGGCACACGAACACAAGGTGAGACGTTCAAGCCAGGACGAGGTTTCTGCATTTTACAATATCGTTAGTCTTTTGTTCATTTTTAAGTACTACACAAATAATTCCAGGCTGTAAAGTCCTCCATATAAATTTTTTGTTCCCTAAGCCCAACAATGTTAAAAACATACAAGTCCTCCATAAAAAAAATATCTAACTTAAAAGGCATCTCTTTGGGGTTCCTCCCTGCTCCACTACAGTGTCTGCCAGAGACAGCTACAAATACCCTCTGCAATCGTCACGCTGCCAATCAGAGGCATTAATAATATATTAAAAGGATAGATAATTCCGAGCAGGTGGACGGAGGGGTGATTGATCCATTACTGTGCAAATACCTTGATAATGGCTTGTAAAAACTTAAGATCCAGAAAACAAAGAGATAACAGAGCTCCGCCGCTAAAAAAGACATTCAGTTGGGGTCACTACATTTTATATAGATTAATGGGAAAGACTAACTCAAATCCTCTTCTTGATCTAAGCGTAATGCTGCAGTTAGCAGGGCTCAAGAGCAGAAGCCCTGGGTTAAAGTCAAGCAGATCTCTCCTGGTGCCTCGTGCCTTTGGGTGGTTCCTGGGATTTATTTGGATGAGGAAATTGGCCCAGACTTCAGCACATTGGCCAGGAGCATTTTTACAATATTTTCACAGTATTTGAAGTCCCTCTGTTGATCTGCCAATCTTGTTACCAAACGACTCCCCTTAAGATTAGCTACCTCACGCATATGCTAAGTTTTTTCCTTCCCTGCCTTCCCTCAACTGTCTTGGGATTAAAAATAAATAAAAATAGTATAGCATTTCTTCCACGATGGAGTAATGAAAAGCACACTTTCAGCTACTGAGTAGCAACTGAGATAATACTGAATTGAATCAGGATTGTAGGGAATCAGCTCTTGCTGAGTTGTGACTATAAAGGAAAACTCTAGCCCTGCCTCCAAAAGGGGCTCTCACGCACAGGACAGGGGATGGGCCACATTTTGAGATTCTGAACCACCCCCTGAATATAAAATAATACAATTAAAATCTAAATCATATAAAAATCCAAGTTGTGTCCAAATGTCTTTCTAAAAGGTTGTCTCCTACTACACAAAGGGGGTGGATATGAGCTACATTGTGGCTCCACAAACTTCAGATAGGCAAAACCTCTGGAGCCCCCACAGAAGATTTGCTCTAAGAACTAAAGACTAATTTTTCTTCCCATAATAAATAATTCCACACTGTGAGGCTGCTTCATCTCTGGATTTCTTGCATCTTTTAATACAGCCTTTGCAAATGCCATTTTCTCTGAAATTCTCTAATCCCAGTGGTTAACCAGGATCGCTGCCTGAAATAACTGCTGATTTGATTGTTGACACTTCACCAATTTGAGCTTTCGCATCTAAGTAAAGAACTAGGCCATATCTCAAAAGGGCATAATACTTCAAGGTGCATAATCATAGCAATTGCACTAAAATAACATTGTTACACTTAGATTGCAAACATCTCAAGACACCACTGGCTTTGCCTGCTCTTCGCAATAGCAAAGACGCTGCCGCTGCTTTGGGTGGTTCCTATCTGTGAAGTTTAAACCAACTCTCCTCTTTCCTGCTTAAGACTACAGCCAAATTCCAGCATCCTAACACTAACTAAAGAGTGGAATGAAGAAAGAACTGATGGATCAAAACAATCTGGATATGGCATTTACCTCTCTTACTATATGTATACTTCAGTCTTTCTCCTCCAGAGGAAGGACTTCAGTTCTCTTTCCCTCACAACCAATCCCTCCCTTTTATTTTTTTAAAAAAAACACACACAAAAACCACTCCTCCCCGAAAAAAAGGAAAAAGAAATATATGATTCTTAAAAAAAAACCAAAGATTTCAGCACTTTTGCAAAGAGAAAAATAATATCTCAGCACAGTAAGCATTGAAGTTGCATTGAGCAGCACTTGTTTAGCCCAATATACAACAATGCATACGTAAAATATAGGTGTTAGCATTAACAGTATGATTTTTATTATTATTATTATGAAAACTTTTTTCAAAACCTTATTTCTGTGTTTGGGCACCCTGCATCTTCGTAAACATTTTTCGGTTTTCTAAATGCTTTGACATGCAGGTTTTCATTTACAGAAACAGTTTCTATTGAATAGAAATGTATATGGCACATGTTGAAAAACAGAAAAGAATATGTATTACATTAAAAACACGACTCCCCCTTTATATGATTTAAAGTCACATATAATTTGTAAGCAGGCAAGAATTACAAATGATAGAGGAAGCAGAATGAAAAGTGCCAGCTTCTCTTTACAGACATGCTATATCATATATATGGGGCAAGAGCACAGCACAATGGTACTATGCAGTTGTGTATTGCACCATGCCATACATTTAGATTAAAACATTATAAGAAAAGACTCTTAAGAGCATTAGAAAGTTATGGAAATGCCTGTACAAACGTGATAAAACAACCCCCCTCAACACTATTTTCCCTAAAACTCTCCTTACAGAAGGTGCCTGCAAACTCCTGGGAGATTGGCCGCACCTCGTCCTGCCTTGGGGATTCGTATTTACAAACGTGCTCCCACAGGGTGGCTCCCAGGGTGGCTCTGCTCTCAGGGCTCGATATTTGCTTAGCTCTCACCCAAGGGTAGCTCTGATGCCCCATTCAAACAGCGGGGCGCGCGCGGCAGGCGGCACCGCGCGCCTTGTGCCAGTGTCTCCCAGGCCCACTTGGAGCAGCTGGATCTGCAGTAGCCACCGGGCAGCAGGACCAGGGATCCACGACAGGAGTGGCCCTTCAAACCTCTCCTGCACCTGCTGAGATGCTGCCAATGCCCCCCGTTCACTCACTGGGACTGGATGATACAGGTTGCTGAGTGGACCCTTTCCTTGCAGCCGCTTCCGAGCGGGAACCCAAATTCCTCAATTCAGAAACCATTTTCTCGGTAGGTCTGAAATACGGCAATAATAAGGATGCTTCTTGCAGCTTGCATATTTTGAGATTGTTTGGGAGAAAAACTAAAATAAAACACACACTCGGTAAATAAATCATTTCTACATTAAGAGCGATTACCGGCGTGTAAAGTGGAGGGCTGAATTACCTTGGCTCTATTTATTACCCACCGTGCTTTTCGGCGCCGCTGCTAATTAGCAGGAGAAAGGTCATGCAAAAAATAATGTGATTAGAAGAGGTTGAAAGGGAAAGGGGAAAAAAAAAATAGCCACATATTTGGACACAGCCCAAAATTCCTTTTTGCCACTGTAACTGAAAACCATTGCTTCAATATTTAATGAAATGCTTATGTTGCAGCACCTGGTCACATTGTCAGCATTGCCTAACCACCGCCTCCCCTGTGGGTCATTACTGCAGCCATCTGAAAGGGGGCAAACTGTTCATCGACTACAATAATGCCAGTCTTTAAGAATCTGCAGCTACAAAACAGCGGGAGACGGACTTACTTTGTCTCTGATCTTGGGAAAAATGGCTGGGGGCAAAATGCTGTTTCCTACCATCAGAGACTCCACAGTTAGCAATAATTCTGTAAGTCAAAGCCCGCGCGCGAGCCCCGGCTCCGCTCTCCTCCCTTGCAGCTCCTGGTGAGAGATCCTTGTCAACAGGAAAACAGGAGTTCACACTGCCCGGCTAATGATCCAATGCATCAATAGCTCCCACAATCACAACAAGCAGATGTCCTAAGTTAATATAGACTTGCCTGGGATTTCACTTGTGAAACATGGCTTTAAAAGGCATTAGTCTTTTGTCCTCGCTAGAGATCTGCTAAATCCTGGCACCAATTCCTTGGGTATGTGAACCCCAGCCTAATGGAATTTAATTACTTTAGTGGTATTAATCATCTGTACAGTAGAGCAAAGAGTATTTTATTACCACTTTTAAGGGTTATCGGCACATTTATTTCAAATGAAGTGTCAAAGTGTGTTACGTGGAAAGCATGCCAGGCTCGAGCTCTGCCGCGCAGGTTTAGGTGGCGTTGGCCGCCCAAAACTCGCTCACATAACGACGATGCCTCCGCTCAGCTTGGGAAGCCTGGGCGCCGTTTATTTTAAATGAAAAAACAAACTGCCATTGATTTTAATGATTTCTTTTTGCTCTGTTTTTTCTTCTCCTCTTAAAAAAATAATAAAATAAAAAAACAAAACCTGAGATTTCCCTCTGTTTTACTCGGGGCTGCAAACGCTGCTCTTTCCCAAGGAGAGCAGAAGCACCGGTGGGCACCAAATAACTTGTGACACCGCTACAGGATTAGTTACAGCAGAGCAATACCAGCCCTGTCCGTTATCTGGCAATGAGCACAGGCTCCGTAGCACAAAGCTTCTTAATTCACTTAGATATCTAGAATCCTTTGTATTCGCACACATGGAAAAGCTTATTTTCATTCCAGGTAGTTGCTAGAGCTCCTTTGAAAAAAGCAGGTACTGCTCGGAGCTGTTAGCCAAGTGACAGCACCTTCCATGGGAGGGTGTACGTTATTTTAAGCTTAAAACCCCAGCCAAGACCTCGGTGTCCAATTCTCTTCGTTGGGCCCGCTACAACACACACCTCCCACCCAAACGCTGCAATTGCACCCGGCCTCCAGCAACAATTAAATCCAAGATTCTTGATCCCTTTTGTGTTCAGCCTCTTTGTTTTGTTTGACCCGGGGCTCTCCAGCCCCGTCCTACACCTGGTTAGAGCAGATCATTTTGCACTCATCGTCTCACAGACATTTTGCGCTGAGTAGCAAATGAGAGCAATTTGTGACACGAGATACGACGACATGTGGGAAAGACACATAATTAGTGTCAGAATGAATGCATTTGCTTTTTAAAGCCTATTTGTCCTAGGATTTCAAATGAATCAAGCTGCTACGTCTCTCTCAACAGCTCCATACTGCTGTATAATGAATTAAAAGCGAGTGTTGCTAAAATGAGTAAGCGTCAAGAATAAAATGACTACTGTATGCATCTCAAAACTAAGGATGAGAGGATCTTAAAAGGCTCTAAACCTCTAATGTAGCCTATTTTAAAGCTTTCCAAAAACTATCCCATTTCACTAAAAGAAAATTCTCAAATGAAATCACCCCTTTCCGTGACAGATTGCTCTGAATTTACAAAAGCACTTTCCATCTCATCTCTGCCAAAGGAAAATCTCCCACGTGTGTCCTCCTGCACCGCCTGCACCTTTGGGCTTGAAACCCAAGGCCACGTGCAAGGCTTATTGCAATGTCCCATATAGAATGCTCCCTGTCCCCACACCACTCACCTGTCCTCCTGCTTCCCAAAGGAATGGCCTTGTCCCTTACAGCTTCCTTGCTCTCCAGTGCAGATATTCCAGCATTCCCCAGGGAAAAGGCAAAGCCAGTTACAACACACCGCATAGATACCCCTGCATCCATATACCCCATCCAAGGGCACCTAGGACTATCCCCAAGGCCTCTCTCTTAGTTAACTACAGCACAGAGGCTCATGCCTTTGGCCAGGGCCACTCTTACTAACATCTGATTTGAAAGAGAAATCACGTTGGCCAAAAAGAACAGAGCTGACCCAGAGCCCCTGGAAGATCTCCTTGTACTTGCTTGTCCTCTTCAGTTTCTAAACCTGGATCTTGTTCTTCTGTGCCATATGACCCACAAACCATACCTGCAATCCATAGTATTGGTACTTTCCTTTTTGCTGCCTTTTGAGGGTCTTTGAGGTGCCTTGTATTTCCCAACCTCAGCCAGCCACATGGACAGACAGTCAGGTACTCTCATCAGCTAATAGGAAAGTACAGTTTTCCAGTGCCACTTTATGCCCAGGTAAGAAAACCAGCTCACACGTGTTACTGAGAGATAAACGTCTCCAAAACATTCTGGGAGACAAGGCACAGCCAGATGCCTCCAGTGATGCTGAAGGAGTCTTAACGTAATGGACACCCTAGAAGTCCCTGCTGTGTTTACCACATAAAGCAGCCCCAGAAACACACACGAATAGTTATGATATAACCCACAAGGTAACTAGCAAGGGCTTCCTTTCACTACTTAGAAAGCAGCTGAGTCAAAGCAGTCTGTGAATCAAGCCTGGCTGCAGGGCTCACACAAGCGAGTCTCCAAGCAGGCTCACAAAGTTGTGCTGACAAATAGAGTGCAGGGTCAGGCTCTTTGAGTCAGCAAAAAGAATATATATTGCTTTTTAACATGAAGAATCAATTAAAATGATTTTTAAATTATTTTTATTTTATTTTAATTTTATTTTTTTTCTTTTAATTTTTATTATTTTATTGATAAATCACTCCTTTTATGTCACAAAACTTCAAAATCACACATTAAGCAATCTCGCTCCCATTCATACCAAAAGCTTAGTGTAAGGCTGCAGAATTGGGCCCAACTCTCATAGGATCTGAGGTCAATTCTCTCTTACAGTATTTACTGGAAAGAAGCCTATTTTTTTCCCGGAAAAGGGGGCACATTTTTTGCCCAGTTCTCAACATTTTGTTTTCACTCCAGTAAGCCTCTGACCATCATTTTTAGCATCTGTGAGGTTGCGCAAGTTAAACACAGGGAATTATAACCAAGAAGTTCAAAGTACAGCTCTATTAGCTTTCAAAGGAACTGTTAAAAGCGAGTATTTGATGCGCCAGGAATGTCGGGACTCGCATATAAGCTGAATTTTACAAAAACGAGCACTCATCGAAGTCAATGGGATTACTTATAGTGCATAAAGTTAAACATGTGCATACATTTCAGGAAGCCTCATGCAGGTCAAAAGCAGCCCTTAATACCGCGCATTGCTGAGCTTCCCCGCAGCATTGCCAAGCTCACAGAGGTGTCCTTACACTAAAACCCCAGAGTGCCGGCCAAAGTCTAATGTTGTGCAGCTTAGCCCTGACCTGCAGAGGCTTTTAAAAGCATCCCACGTTGGCCCAGAGCTACTTGAAAGCAAATGAGGGGAGCACTTCACCGGGAATTTCTGCTGCTTGTCTTCCCACCCTCCTATTCGCGCTCAGCTTTAGCAGGATTTTTACCAGCACAGTTTTTGATTCTTGCAGGCTTCCTCTCTCCATAAGGAGCTAAGGCAGTGTTTTGTACCGGGGAGAAGTGTTTTGCAAAGCTCAGCTCCATGCTGCTGTTCTCGGCGCCCTGCTGCGCGTGCCCGCGGTGCCGTCACCACGTGGGCACAGGTGACAGCAGCCAAGGACACGCAGACGTGGGCGCAAGAGCCATCGGAGCCTGAAACCCTGCCCTGCTCCCCAGGCTGCTGCAACCCCACGATCTTTTCCCTCTAATATAAAATCTGGCTGATTAATAATATCAATTAGTTGTGCCAGAAAACCACAGGTTGAAGATTCAAGGGAAGTATCGGCAAGCCAGAGGCTCCTCCTAGATTCAACTGAAAGATAATTTAGCAAATGATGGCAGGCAAAAAAACCCCACTTATTCCTCATATGCATCATCATTGTTTCTCCTACACTAATAAGAAAGATAATAATAATAATAATAAACCTCTGCATTTAAAATTCTTGCAGAGAGGCAGAGGTTAAGAACACAGCCATGCAGTTCCAATCATGGTTATAAAGGGCCAGTTCTTAAGAGGCTCTAAGCATGTAAAGCTCTCCCAGGGAATTGCAAGGACTTTAATAGCTGCCAGCTCTGCTTATATCTAGCCCCCAAATTAACTAATCTCAATTAACACACCTAATGGATGTTTTTTAGTATTTTATACTTAAATATTTTATACTTAAGGTAAACTGAAGTTTAGAGAAGGAAAGGGAAATAATTTTGCAAGAAAAAGAGGACAAATGAAATTATAAGAACTGCTGGGAACTCTGAGGAACAATCTGGACCTGACTTTTCAATATTTAATTAGAAATAAAATAATCAATGCCATATTAACAACCCTTTGATGTTCTTCCCTGAGCTCTGAATCATTTTTGAAGTTAAACCAAAGCTCTGAATGTGACGTCTCTCTGTCTCTGAGATACTTTATTAGAAAGTAACTGTTTCTCATTTGATGTGAAACACCACAGCAAATACACCCCTAACTGAAACCACTCAGTTTCACAGTACATGATACCAGGCAGGTTCTCTTTCAGTTGAACTTTCAGCAGATGCAGAAATCAAAAAATTTGTTCCCAAATAATGTGAAGTTATCAAATTCATGTCACTTTTCTAATTCATATAAAATCATTGTTCGCTTATCTCCATTAACTCTGCACTGGGATAGACAGAGCTTTGATGGAAAATATATTTGAGAAATAAAGGAAAAAAATCAAAAACCAAAAACCACAGAAATCTGTCCAACCAGCAAGCTGGCCTTTCCCAGGGAAACTGGGAAATATTTCTTAAAGATGATACTTCAGTTTCAGGCC
>JAUBOD010000183.1:222113-239826 GCA_032353885.1 Nothura maculosa
AGCATTCTTTTTACACGAGCTACTCTTCATGCACAGCACTGCTGTAAATTATGCACAGCAGACTTACTCATTTAATAGGTTCAGGTCAGAGAGTTATTGTATTTCAGCAGCTGGTGTTCAAGGATTTTTTAATTTATGAAGTTTATTAATTTAGCAGATATTTGTTTAAATTGTCACTTTTCATTTTGCCAGGCCTTGGCAGGACAACAAAAATGCCTTACCAAAATAGCTGAAATTCCCCAGAATCCCCCACAGTTAATATGTAGTAGCCCAGAAAATTTGACAAAATATCTAAAAATAAAATTACCAAAGAGTAATAATAATGTCTTGCCATACAATAAAAAAAAACATGAGTGGGAGACTGGAAAAAAGCACAAAAATGTTAACATATCCCATATTGTAACACAATGTGTAGAAAAAGAGGTAACAATCACATACATGGGCAGCCTCTCCTGAGAGCGAAGCGCAAGGTGGAGCTGCAATTTGCAGCTTCATCTTTCGCAGCAAGATGCTCCGGGTCCTGCGCGGAAAGGCCCACGGCGAAGGGCTGCTATTGAAAAGGCTTCGAGGGAAGTGCACGGCGGAGGGGCAGGAGGAGGTGCAGGAGGTGCAGGAGGTGCAGGAGGAGGAGATGGTGCGAGGGCCTTGGCTCAGCGAGCATGAGGCTCTTCACTGCAGGACACTCCTGTGCCTCCAGGCAAGGCAGCGCTTCCAGCCCTCCAGGCAAGGCAGCGCTACAAGGTCCCACGGACAGGGCTGCACTTGACAGGAAAGATCTAACACTTCTGCTGTAGCCTTGTAAAGAAATATGATGCTGTTCTGCACCTGAATGCCCTTCTTTTTAACCTTCCTTCAGTCGAGACCACTTCTACTATTCTTAAATATTGATCACTTCCCAAAGCTGAGAGTGAGCTTGAACAAATCCACTTCCTTTCTGTCGGGTCTTGGCCTGGGCTAAGTTAAGGCAGCCCATTCACAAAGGCCCAGCCCTTCAGCTTGAAAGCTCCCTGTTATAAATAAGTATACAGCACTTAGAAATCAGTGAGATAGGAGATCTCACTCTTATCCAGCATCAGAGGCAGTAGCAGAGATTGCAGGGAGGCATTTTGCTCCGCTCCCATGCAAGGTGTTCTGCAGGAATGCTGCTGCAGGAGATGGAGCAGAGCCCTTTCCCGCAGCCACACGCACAACACGTGTACATGACATTTCTACATTTTCCCTCCTGACATAATAATCCTATCTTTGTTTCAGGGATAAGGGACCTAACACAGTCTTAAGTTTGCAACAAAGCAAGCGCAGATTCATCTAAGAGATGACAACCAGTGTGTTTTCTTATCTACAAAGGGGGTCATCTCTTGTGCTTTGGAATATGGTGCAAGTGATTGTACCAGTATAGTGCTAATGCTTAAATCTACATTTCTATGTAAAATTAATTTTCTCTTTTGTCTGCAGTTGCAACTTGGAACACTTTTCTTATATGCACTATAAAATGTTAATAGCAAAATTTAGTGTGACTTTATGAGTGTAGTGTCATTTTTCTCAGCTTGATCAGCTCTTTCAAATGGCATCATTATGATCAAAGTTGTTTACAGTAATAAAGCAAGAATAGTTCCAATAAAATAGTAGGTGCCTTTACAGTTAAAAGAGTAGCTGGCATTTAAGAATGCAGCAGCTACTCATTCCGTGGGTGCAAAATCATAGTACATGGGCACAATATAATAGAGTTAATGCATGTAATTACAAGATTGCCCCCCTCAGGATTTGAGGGCATTGAACGAGACAACAGGAAATACATTTTCAATCTGAAAGGGAGAAAAAGAACAAAATTGTATATATCCACTATATAAGGAAAAACAAATATGCGCTGAAGCTTTCAAGTCTCCCGAACTGTAGAATATTTTAATGCAGCATCATTCTTCACTGGAAAAAATGTTGCAGATTATTGACTCATCAGAAGATTGTGATAACGCTTTAAATTAAGGTACATTTATAAATATTTTACTGTCCTTACCTGATTAACAGAAATTACTTTACAACTAAATTATTGCAGGTACGCAATAGCATGTGGGAACACACGTGGATCATTATTCAAAAGATGTTTAATAGATGATGTTCTAACTACCAGTAATAAACATTAAAACTTTGGGGCATATAAACTTCTAAGATCTTTAAATAAAATTTGCAGCAAAAAGAAAATAATCAGTGAGGGTGGTTTACATCAGCTTTACACAAAGTAAGGCATAAAGCTGAAGCCTGGGAAAGCAAGGCTGCATGAAATGAAACTCAAGTGAGGCCTGATCACAGGATCAGGCACCACCTGAGAACATGATGGTTATAGCAGGATGGCCTGTTGAAATTCCATGTCAACAGCCACAGTGAATAAGGTGATAAAGAAAATAAAGGGAGTCTGTTCAGCAGAGGAAAGGCAAAAGATGGATGGTTCCTTGGTGAAGTACTGCGCTGCACTTCACAAGACAGGGGATCAACCCGCAGCTCTGGCGGGCTTCCTCTGCGACCTCGGGTGAAGGCACACACCTTCCCTGTGGAAACTGCGTGACACCTTCCCTGTTCCCAGCAGTTTTAAGTGCTGACTTCAAACAGATTTAAGCGTGTACTTAAAAGGTGTCAGAGAAAGGGTTATTTTTCTAAATCCAGACCTTCATCTCTCTAGGATTCCGTGCCCAGTCTGCAAAATGGGATTAGTCAAACTTTCCTTCCTCCTGCCTCTTTGGTTTTGTGCAACCTCTTTCCCTCGTGTCCAAAGTCACCTTTGATGTGGTGCAGCCGTGTCACCTTGCACCAGATTGCTCTGGAAACAGTGACGTTGCTGAATCATCCCTCTGCTCCTCCTCCTCAACTTCCAGAGGTGCGTAAGGAAAATAATAAGTGATACTTGCTTGATCACTTGCCTGATAACAGCGATACCAGGCAAAGTTTGGTTACACAAGTAAAAGCTCATTTATAATGTTCATACCCTGGGTAACAACTGCTTAGCCCAGGTTGTGCCTGGGTCAGTACCAGGCGAAACCCAGGCTCATCACAGCTTTCCCCAATGCATTCCAGCAGCGTGGCTGCTCCCGCTGGAAAGCTCTGCTTTGAGCTTGCAGGTCCCGACAGAAACTCCGACAACGTGATTGATTTACATGACATCGTTTCAACTGAGAACACTGTAAAATAATTCAAAATCAGTTTGACATCTTGGAAGACAACCTTATATTAAGAAATGTCAAGACTGCAGAGCGCAGAAAGAGAAGCCCATGATATATTTTTCACTGAATAGCAGGAAGGGTAGGGGTGCAGACCTGCAGAACTTGTGAACAACGTGGCGCAGCCCACTGTATCCTTGGAAAGGGCAGTCAAGGAGCACATTATATGGTACCTGTGAAACGTTGCAATGCTTGGAATGAGGAACAGAAATGTGGAGCAGGAATATAAATCTGAGTCAAACCGATAGGACTGAAGATTTTTCTTTTATCTGGATTACGCTGCTGCTCCTATGTTGGAAGGTGTTTATAACAGTTAAACTGGGAAAGAAAAATATAAGCCAAGATCATGGGATGCCATGTAAGACTCATTGAGGAGATCAAAGTTATGTTTGGCTCTTGTTTGCACTGGGTACGGGAAGGAGACCTGTGCCTGGGTGGTGGCAGCAGAGTCTTTGGAGGGTGTTTCTACAGGGGGATTCACATTCCTGTGTTCTCATAGGAAAAATAGCCCTTTAAGATGATTGCCTCATGTTTTCTGTTAGCAAAGTACATCTTCATTAAAAAAAAAAAACAGGGTTACAGTGGCTTTTTAATTGTGCATAAGTCTAATGATTTCCTCTAGCTTTTAAAACAATTTTAATTGCTATAGGGTCATATCTGAACGGATACATAACACTGTTTATAGGACACAATACTGACAAAACAGGACACAAACACAGCCTTATTTTTGCTTCATCTTTTCTATGAAAAAACAGAAGGAATCTATACACTCCCTGTCAAACACAGCGTTATATAAGTGCTTGTATACATGGCTGGCAGGCCCACTGTAATCGAGAGTTGCAATGCAAGAGTGAGACACGGGTGAAGCTTTACAGCGCTGTGATCCTGATAAGAAATGGGCCCAGGCCCTATGTGTTCATTGAAGTTTTCACACTTGTCCTCATCTCAAAGTGACAGTGTGTTTATATACATAGCTATGTCCTATAAACTCTTCCAGTACCATTTGTCATACTTGTTAAAACTACAAATTAATTTAATTAGCATTATTTCTTGTCTGTTTTTTATTTTTTCTCTCCAGTTGAACTAGTCCAAAGCATTCACATGGAGTAATTACTACTTTATGGTCCTGGTAGTAAGAGAATTATTTTGGTCTTGCATGCCCTGAAGGTAGAACTCAGTTAACTAAACACAAGGTTCTGACACAATTTGAACATGAGGTATCTGAGACATCTGCACAGGTCTTACCAGAGCCCCTGACCTTCCTTAGTGCTAGCTGGAGGTCAGGCAGGACACCCTAGGGCCTCTGAAAGGCTCTAGATGAGCGTGTTTGGATACCTGGCCTCAGTGCTGCAGCAGCCAGGAGCAGAGCCGGCCTCGTGTCACGGAGGAGATGCCTTCTTCCCATCCGGAGCCTTGCTGGAGTCAGCGAGGAGCTCTGCACTGCCCAGTCTCTGGAACCAGATTCCAGAATTTGAGGAAGCCTAGTGAAAGGGAATGTGCTGCCTACACCATCTCTTTGCCCTTTTGCACCTCTCATATTCCATAGTTATATATTTTTACCTTTGGACTGGTGGACTCTCCAGTTGGGATATAAGCTAGTTATGCAGGTTAGGGAGAAGTGAGGAGGATGAAAATCCACTGCAAAGGGATGAAGAAAAGGGCCATATCTGACTAATCCTTTTTGGAGCATAAGACTTTGCAGTTTCTTTACAGGAAAAAGATTACTATGAACACTCAAGCTATAATTACTCTTTGATACTCAGAAATGTATTTTTTAAATTGCCTGCAATACCTGGTAAGAGCAGAGCTAGAATATTTGAATAAGCCCTTTGAAGCTTGCAGGTGCCTGTGTTCATGGTCATCCCAAGCTCTAGTCTGAGATGCCTGGAGCTGCTCCAGGCTTTACGAACTTATTACAAGCACAGGTGAGTTACTGCCGTCATACTGGAGTGTCCGTTAAAACTTCAAAGGATGAGCTTGAGCTAAGTTTTCCTTGTCAGAATGTGTAATACCTCTTAGGGGGAGATTTATTAAGCTTCTATCATTTTATAGGCAGAATCTAGTGTAGGGTCATGGAACATATTAAGGTTTTGACCAACAATAAAGAGATCACATTTTCATATACAGCTATTCACGACCTTTGGGACTACCTAAAATGGCAGCCACTTTTAATTCAATGCAATGGTGCCTAAGCACAGTTAGTGTTTCATTCTATTGATAGTTCAAGACACAAAAAGCAGGTGAAGATAAATATTGGCTAAGTTTAGGAGGCATTTTAAAAGTCAGACATGCTGGTAGGCCAGAAATGAGGGACCCACCATTTAAAATAGACTTATACTCAGGTATTAATGTAGTAAATTGGGAAAAAGGGGGTATAACCTAATTCTCCAAGTTTGAGTGCTATGCCCTGTCGTGAACAGAGTTCGTGCTCCAGCTGCACACATGAGCTGTCCCATGTTCCCAGCAAAGCCCTCGTGGAAACAAGGAGGTTTCACACGAGCTCCCACTGCTGCAGCCCTCTCCACATGGTGCCACCCAGCTGATCATGTAGTTTGCTCCTGCCAGGGCACTAAGCAGAGCTACAAGGAGGGAAGTTCCTTATGTTGCTCATACTGGTGCAAATCAGCCGTGGCTTCATCAAGAGACTCAAGGTCAGTGCTGAGAAAGCTTGGAAGGGCCACGCTCACCGGCTGTTCAGTTATTTCTTTTGACACCGTTTTGAGAGATTTGAGGCATGGGCTTCAGCTGACCAAGGACAGACCTCCACAAGCCTAGACGCTCACGGTGCAGATAGTGCAGATGGAAGCAGAGGAGCCCGGGGCACAGTTTGTTTTGCCTTAAAGTAAACTTGCCAACAGTTCCCTGCCTACTTTTCTGTCTTGAGGTAGAAGGGAGCAGCGTGCGCCTACTGTAGAAGCCTAAATGAGGCAAGACAAGTATCTTCTTTGGGCTTCTTTTCCAGAAGTCCCAGAATTCATTCTAGTCATCGTTGCTCAGGCGCCTTAGACAAAGGTGAAAATTTAAAAAAAAAAGAAGCAAGAAAGAAAAACAAAAAAACCCACAATTTCTAGAAGTCTTTTGCTACTTGATGCTAAATATATCATTTATAGATGGTGTTATTTTCAGCGTATTATACGAATACAGCTAATAGCAACATCTATCTTTCTTCCAGAGTTATCAGGAAAAAAATACATTGGATTATACTGGATTTCTTTCTTTCTTGTGTTCTTTATGATAGAAAACTAAACCCTGATAAAATATTTTTTCTTTAAAATAGATATGTGTGTATATTTATGAGGGTCGCAAGCTCCTGTAGGGCTTGCAAGATAACCCTCTTTGCCCTGAGCGACCACCACGTTCAGAGCAGCCCTTACTCACGGTAATGGAGGATCCTGCTTCTCTTCATGTAACGTAGGAGAATTCTTTTACGAACCAAACTAAATTTTCCTATTGGAAGTCCCTGGAGGCATTCTGGATTTACAGCAGTGTAATTACAAGCAGAGCTTGAGCACAACTTAGCATTCTTTTTAATTTTGTACTGCTTGTACAACTTGTATTTTAATCTTTTTCTTGCAAAGAACAACCTTTCGTCTACTGTCCTGAAGAATTTATTTGTTTTCATGAGTTTGTCTCAACCTTCAAGTTATTGTAACAGTTTTGTGTATTTAATATACAGGGTGTGTTAATATCACAGACAGTTTTATAACAGCATTATAACATACTCGGTTCTCTCCAGCTTTTTATGGACATCTCCGCTTCCGCATTAAACTACTGTAGCTTGTGGAATTTACAGGAGAAATTGAAAATGAAGCCTGATGAAAAGGCTTTTAAATTGAGTTGTATGCATCCCCTGCATCCATCTTGCAAAAGGACTAAAATGCAGAGAACTCTTTTTGTGGTAATTTCTAGCATCGTTTCGTAGCTAGAGCACAGGATTACCATTCTGCTAGGCAAACCATAGAGGGAAAAATGATAGCACCGTGGGAAGGCTAACCTCATCTTTTTATCTCAAGTCGAGCATAATTATTTATGTTTTCTGAGGAAAATAAAACCAGAATGAAATCTATGTATTCTTAGTCTAACTGAGGTCTCATTTTAGATTCTGCAGCATTAAAGTATAACTAATACACCCTATCTAGACAAGGAAAAGCAGAGGAGAGCCAGGAATACATATATGTACATAAACCTCTGCCACAAAATGGAGTTAAATAATAAGAAATGTTGTAACAACAAAGCAGTCTAGTTATTTCCTCTATTCTGAAGACATATTCTTATTTGGGAATTTCTACATCATTCTTAATGTAACCTCTGCGCATATAATAGAAGTTCTTATTATATTACCAATCAAAAAGAAAAGAGGCAAAAAGCTGAACTCTTCTTTTTCCTTAGAAACACACTGAATTGCTATTAAAAAAACCCAGAAGTGATGACACAAGTTGCACTTCACATTATCAGTAAATACTACCATAACCTCACCATGAGGCAACACAGCTTGTCATATCTAGTTACTACTTCCTTAGAAAATAAATGACTTCTGGTTATCATGGGCCGATGTGACATGACAGTGTAAAGCTATATTCCAGTCTGTGGTGAGCAGGATGATAACATATGTCACCACTCTCCTAAACCTGTGAAAATCCCTTGGAATTTCTCTTTATTAAAGCTGGAGTTGGCCACAGCGCGCGGCTGCTCTCGAGCCCTACTTGCTGTTAGCGGCTTCTGCAGGTCCCATTTCCACAGCAATCAGCCCCAAACAACCCCTGGAAACTTTCTTGCACGCAGTGCTAGGAGGGTTTCCTCAAAAGTGGCAGCATGCTACCAAATTACCTTCCAGACAGCTCTTCAACACTCTGCATTGCCTGCCTGCAGTCTGCTGGTTCAAATAAATTTAGCTCCCAATTAAAGCGCAGCTGACCCCCATGGAAGAGCTGTTACCTGCATTTAGGTGCTAGTTATGCAGCTGCTGTACTAATTTGTGTTTTTTTTTTATTCTCTTTATCATTCTAGCTCTCCTTCTTCTGTCTGTCTTATTACAGATGTTCATAATAGGCGAGTATCATCCTACAGAATTAATTTGAGGAAAAATGTATATAATAAATATAACCCCAAAAAAAAAAAAAAAAAAAGAGATGAAACTCAAGAGCCTTAAGATCTGTAGATTCATAGAAAACTCTTCTTTAAGTTTTCCACAGTAATATCCAGCAGCAACAAGCTCCACAGTGTGACAAGTATCGCTGCTGCTTTCAATTCACCGTGTTCCTATCATTCTTGGCAGCTCCTAACCAAACTTTATTTCATGGCTATTTCATGCCCTATCATGCAACTGTCCTGCCAAGCTGGTGGTCCCACTTGGTTCAATCTTTACTCCATTCCCTCCATCGTTCTGCCTGGATCTAACTGAGCTCGCTCTGAGGTTACAGAACTTCTGTTTGTAGTTGGTGACCACTGCACCCCTGCACCTGCTGCTTGGAAAGCAGAGGACATTTCAATGACATTAAATAGTTTGTCATTTTCCTACACCAAGGTTTCCTACTACAGCTGTACCCCAAGTAGAGGCCATCTTGACAATAAAATCTAGGTCCTTTTCCTTTGATATAATTAATTTAGAATTCACTAAGGTGTAAAAATAGCTTAAAAGTTCTTGCAAAGTACATTCATTTACATATATCAACACAGAATTTAATCTGCCATCAAGTTGATCATTCACCTAGCTTGTTTATTTTCTTCTGAAGTTTCTCATTACCCTCTCTGGACTTGATTAACCTGAATAATTTTGTGCCACCTGCAAATTTTATCACCTCAGTGCTCATCCCTTTTTCCAGTTCATTAATAAATATATTAAACCATGCCACTCCTACTGCAGAATATCATGGCACTTGCATGTTGATTTCCACCATGATGATAGCAGATAATTAATTTCTTCCTCTTTTTTTTTTATGTCCTAGTTGGATTGATCCATAACAAAAGTTATATATATATATATATGTATACAAATATATAAATATAAGTGAAATCTGACTTAAAGGTATGTAAACTTGTTGGAATATGGAATGTCTCTTTTTGTCTCTAACTTTGTTATTATTAGATCTCTTTAATAGACTTTAGTTAGGAAATTTTCAACTATGCTCTGAAGGGCTATATTTAAATGACTTAACTGTTTACCTTTTTCCACATTTTTGTGAAAAATTCAATGTGTCCTAATAGATAAATTGATATGGGAATGTCTTGGTCTTTAGAGGAAATTAGAAAAATACGATTTTTGCTTACCATACCAGATTCATTTAGAAATAGTGTTAATATCATCCTAATTCTCATATTCTTATGAGAACTTTGGACATTTCAGTGCCTGTGTTTATTTAAGATGTTCTTTATTTCTTCTCAGAGGCTTAACTGAATCCCTTTAGAATGTTTTTCTCCTCTTATTTGTTACTTCCATTTGAGAGGACGCTCAGGGTATTTGGAGCCTCTCTTGGTCCTGCAAGTCACAGCAAACCCGTAGCCCTAGGATAGTCTGGCAAGCAAAATAAGAGCAGACACAGGCAGGTTAAGTCATTAAGTCATAATAGTCATTTGGTGAAAGATGTTACCATGTGGGTAAGGTGAGAGAGATTTATTTCAAAAAAAAAAAAAAAAATAGAAGTCTACCTAGTTCTATGTCAGGATGCAAAACCTATTGTAGACTAAATGCCAATGTGGCAACTATCTACAATATTTTCTGTAATTAATTAGGTAGCTGCTCACAAATACAAATACGTATGTTCATATAGTTTAAAAAAATGGCCCAAGCAAAGGAGAAAAAAATTTAAGAACTCCATTTTAAGACATATTTGGCAATATTAATCCTATAATTAGTACTTTTCACCTCTATTTATATAAAGAGAAATTTTCTTTATGTGGTAACAATATACAGATAGCCAGATGCTGTCCAGCAATCTGTCTGCAACAGAAGAGAATTCAAATCCTTTCCAGTAAGCACTTCTGACTCAGAGGAAAAACTTCCTGGCTTCTCTTAATTATTAATTGTATTCCAAGACCATACAGAGCTTAGAATTTTTCAAATATCTATGTAAATGCATAAAGAAGATTTAATATTGAGATGGGTTTCCTGTAAACACAGGAACTAATCAAACAGTCAAACAACAACCAAAACCAGGCAAACCAAGACAAAGAACAGATGGCAGAAGTTCAGCCTGTGGTGAAGTCCTGAACTTTCAAACTGGTTTAACCAACAACTTCTGTCCTAAGCCAAAGTCAACCATTCAATACTTCAAAGACGCCTGGCTATACTGATAAAATGTGTACCTAATGTCTCTTCCCTGCCCATTAATAAATATAATATAATTGGACCAAATTTATATAAGCTGCCAGAATTTCAAGACATCATGAAAACTGTGTAACTTTCTCTCTAGTGAAAGAGAAGATTGAAAAATGGATCTTCTACCGATTGAGACGGTAACAACTCTGTTCCCTGTCTCAGTGTGGTTAAACCCCAAGATAGGATCTTGTGTGTGAGAAATGTTGTAATAATGACTAATGCCTCCTTTATTTTTCTAAAGTAAATTCATAAAATGAATTTCTAAATAAGCGATTAAACATTTATGTTCTTTGGTAAAGACTTCATTTCTTCATAATAAATACACGTCATTTCCAAGAACAGCCTGATGAAAATGCTTCTGTAATAGTACTAAAAATAATTTGGAAGGAATTTTTTACCTTATTATTGAACATTAGACATGCACTTTGATACCTTAGGATTTATGGTATGAAGACGAGATCTCTCACTTCTTTCAAAGCAACACAAAGGACCTCTTGAAAACAGAACACAACGCAGAAAGAGAATGTTTGTCAGTCAGAGGAGCATGTGCTACCAGACTCAACTTAAATAAGAGGTATCAGATGTTTCTGGTGATGAAAATCTTTCTGTAAGGAGAAATGGGCTGTTTCTTTTATTTTGAAGATGAGATGGATTTGAAAAACTTACCTGATTCCTTGATGCAAGGACTCGCCACATGAGATAATCTCCAGCATATTACTTTTGGCAAGCAGATCTTTCACCCTTTTTTCTCCCATGCATTACAGAAAATATTAAATCAGTTTGGTGTCCATGAAAACTTTTGATCCTAGGAACAGCCTAGGGTACTATCATTATCTTCAGGAGAACCATTTGTAGATCTTCAGTAGGTAACAGTAATTTAATTTCTTTGCTAGAGAAAAAGTGGCTGATTTTCTAGATCAATATTTGATTGAATATGTTTGAAATGTCAGCAGATAAAGGCCTCTTTTTCTGGCCCAAAGAGTTTTTGAACCACAGAGGTACACTGTTCTAGCTCCCCTGGGATCTGACTGGAAGGAGGTCTCAAAGATCTGTTAGAAACTTTCCTGCTGTTCCTTGTGTTCTTCCAGCATGGCTTTCTAAAGGTTGAGATGAGAAGAAAGAAGATCAAGAACCAAAATGTCTTTATATCCATTTTTTAATCTTTCTCGGTGCTTCTCTTAACTAAAAATAATCGTTTATATCACTAGTTTACAAAAAACTCCTGTAATAAGATCATGTGAAAGGAAAAAAAAATAGTGAGGGCCTGTTCTTCAGATTTGCTTTCAGAAGATGCTCCAACAACTTTTGCAAACCATTGACATTTTAGGGGCTTTCTCCCTTTCATGGCACTAATTAAAGCAGAATATCAATGTATCATCACCTTGAAAGTGACTTATTAAAGAGAAAGACTCAAGGCTGAAAACCCAGGGCAATGGACATATGTTTTAGAACTTCAGAAGAAAAGTTGCCTGGTTATGTTAGATGACTGCAAAAAAAGCATAAAAGCAAAAAGATACCCTTCAACAATGGTAAGAAATGCCATTGAAGAAAATGACATTATGCGAGACCCTGCACCAGTATATTCTGTATTTATTCATGCCAAACACATGCACATGCAGACATCCCTCAGCTTCATACTGAATAGTGATGTTCATGCTGTCCAAATGAAGAGGTTTCTTTAAATCTTCATGAGCTACACACACATTTTTTGGACAGAGACAATGAAATAATTATGGATTGAAACTTCTCATAAAATTGAGATAAGAAATGCATCTAAAGAGCAAACCATATTACCTATTCTGACTACATACGTAGTTTTATGTTACATGATTAACAGTATATGTACTTCTAGATAATAAGACCCATTCATCTTACCATTAAAAACTAGTTTAAATAAAAGAAAATTGATGGTTATTTGCTTTGTAATATTGTACTTAAAGCTTTGATTTTATTTTTAAAGCTCGGTGTTTTAACTTACTAATTTATATGTCTGCTTTTTTAATATAAAAATTACTAAGAAAGCTGGTGCTATCCTATCTGTTCTGATGATAGCGATTCCTATTCATCTGCCACAGTGTCTAATATCATTTTTTTACTGTTTTTATAAATATTATATTACTTCCATTGCTCCAAAGCCTCAGGCTTTTAAAAATGCCTTAATTTTAATTAGACAGTATTTGGTCAACATAGATAGATTGCTTTAATCAACTGTGAAGTAAGTGTATCCCTATAAGCCAAGTGTGTAGGATAATCCAAAAGATGCTTTGTATGTCACTTCAGTGAACTTGGGAAAGTCTTGCAGTCTTGTAGTTTCTCTTGGAGGCAGCAGAATGACAGCGACATTCCTGTTTGTCTCTTGGGAAATAGGGAGAAAAATCACTACAACTCCTGTATCTACTACCTAATTTAGAAACACGGTCTGGTAGCTCCAGTGTCCTGTATGTAAATTGAATGTTGGTTGCTTATTACTTTGTAAAAAGAAAAAAAATAGCAGCTTTGCCACCCGCTATTTGTGCAACACACCTAAATGACTAGATTATATCAAGACACCTCATCCAGTTGCTGTGCCAGGTACTGCTAACCGAGAGCGTGAGCCTCCAGCAGCGAAGTCAGATACACGAGAGTCTCTGCATGGATCAAAGTAAGCCAAACAAAATCTCTGTTTTGTACCTGTTTCCAATAGGTCTGGGAAGCACCGTTAATGAAAAATGAGGTTGATGGACCTATCACACAGTTTTGGATTATTGTTCACTACCATCCATCTGAAACCTAATGAAACAGAGACCACCTGCAGAGGAGGGATATTGTGTCCATCTGACAAACTGCATCCAATTTACTATCTGATGGGATGGCATAAGCTGCCACTGGTCATATGATTTTTAGCTTCTGACTGGTCATACATTAAGCCTTAGTAATGGGCCGAGGCCGGTTGCACTATCAGTCTCTGGCACGAGTCATCGCATTACGCAGGGCACTGTAGCCCTGTGCTAATGCCAGCGGGCAACGGGCCGCTTTCTCCCCACTGCAGACGCCAAAATTGCAGGAGACAGAGCTTATTGAGACTGTCTTTATGGAATTAAGAAAGAAATACGCTCACCGTGACATATATTGAGTCTTTTCAGCGCATTTTGGGGAAATGTTATGGGCTATGCTTTATGGAAGCCACAACCAAACTCTGCGGGAGGAGATAAAATAAGGCACACGGCACCCAACGGGCAGCAATAGGGGCAGCCGGGGCTCCCACACGCGTGGTGCACAGAGGGGCTCTCAAACAAAAGTGCTGACTCTCCAAGGGGAAGGTGCCTTTGTTTCTGCACCTGTTTTGCCGAGTATCTTGTTAGGCTGCTCCTGCTGCAGTTATACCTCTGCTATATGTCAGGCTAATAGGCAGGAGCAAAACAGGGAGAAATTATGATGGATATTAGTTGATGCTCTTGTTATTGCTACATGTGATTATTGCCTTTTCCTGCTTGGGCTCCCTCAGTGCACTCCTAACAGAGTGCGGCTTATTAAAAAGCTCTGCTGTTTAAGTTTTACAAGCCTAATAACCAGTTCGCTCTTTATGGCTGTTCTGAAGACAATTCACTGGCCACTCATCAGTTTGTGAAATAAATGATAGCTTCTCCTAATGAATATTAAGGTTCTTCATGGATTTTTCTCCCACTGCATCCCTCTGAACTTGCCCGCCGCTATGTTCATGTTTGTGATTTATACGTAGCAGGTGTTGGTTTGCTATGGGTTTCTAAATGCTGGCTTCCTACTGCAAGAAGGGAATGGGAAGGTGGGAACGGGTTTATTGTATTCAGTATATTGTTCCACAACTGTGAAATGGATTTCCAGCTGACACTCTACATGCTGCTACGTATTAAACTACAAAACCCCATCTATTTCAGCAATATTCCCTCTAATGCAAGGGAATTCACAGTTAAGACTGGAGCTCCACTATTAGCTCACTATGTTGCACCCAGGTATTGCTGCACATATTGCTTGGTGTCTACCAGGAACATCATAACAGGTAAACAAAAGCAGGTGAGCTCAAATACAACTTCAGTCTTCACTAGGAGATTTTGTGCTCTGGCAGTTTCAACTATCTTCCTTATTTTGTGTTAATTTTGTCTTTTGCTATTCCATGCTTTTCAAATGTTTGTTGAAGCTATATGAACTGACAAAAAAAATACTTTTATAGATCCCTTGTGTAAATACATAAAGTGTTTAGCTAACTTTTAAAACTCATTATTCATATTATAGTTTGGATTGATCTACCGTGCTAAAAATACTGCAATTAGCTAGATTAGAGCAACCTACTTTTAAAATGCATATTACCTACCTGCTAAGCTGTTAAAGGTCTTGTCAGAGTCATTATGGTGTGTGTTATAAATATCTTTTCTCCTAATTCTTTCAAGAATTATTCACTTTATAGAGAATAACTACTGCTGTGAAGCTGTGGATGGTTAGGCTTAGAGAATGTTTTCAATACTGTATCTAAAAACTGGAGTACACTGTGGAAATCACATCCTTCCGTGGTCTGCAGAAGCTTCTAGGGCAGCTTCTGTCACCTCCACAAACGCTATCCAAAGCCTACTGAGTGAGCAGGAAAAAAAAAGTATCACTTTCAGTGAGCTTTGGATCAGTCTGCATTTTAGTATTTTCAAAGCTGGGTTTTATACATGCACTATTATCCCTTTCCACCAAGAGATCCTACTTTGCCTCTGAGTTATAATTTACCTATATCCTCAAAGTGCGCCACTTCATTGGGTGACCTTATTTCAACAAGTGAGGTGATTGCTGCTGATTTTGCATCATTTGGGGCTTCTTGCTATTACTACATTCTCATGTGGTCACTCATGTTACCCAGTAGTCAGTGGCATGATCTCGAGTCACCTCTTACTGCTTATAGAGCTCTGGCCTCTTCCTGGTGGCGTCTAACAGCACTGCGTTGTTGTAAGAGGGAAAGAAGCTACAGCTCAGC
This sequence comes from Nothura maculosa, assembly GCA_032353885.1. Taxonomy (NCBI): domain Eukaryota; kingdom Metazoa; phylum Chordata; class Aves; order Tinamiformes; family Tinamidae; genus Nothura; species Nothura maculosa. The sequence goes on from JAUBOD010000183.1 coordinate 237,604, forward strand.
TCTCTGGAAATACATGTCAACCAAACCCAGCTACTGCAAAACCTGCAGCTGGTTGGACACTCTAGGTTGTCTGTGATTCACCTTAACATCATGATTATAAAGATTTTAAACCAGCATTTCACTTGAAATCAGTTGAGGCTATTTTAAAGAATGAAAGCTTAGGAGGAAAAATACTTGCTAGCATTTGTAGGACTCTATGCAAAGTTTATATTTGAACCAAAATAAACATATATATCCTTGCATTGCAGTAATGTCTCTATAGGTGTTTATTCTTCAGCTATTCAGACAGTAAGCATTGGGGAAGTTGCAGTGTATATCATTTTATTTATCTTGTAACTTTTCTTTATATCATTACACTATGATATACTCTGTAGTTAAGACTGGCTGTCATTTGCCAACAAAAGGTTGTTATTTTTGTTGTTAAGTGTCTACATGCTTCTTTGACAATAACTCTACGATTTCCTTGTCTTCTCTGCTTAAACTCCATGGCATAATCTAGATAATTTAGAAGATCTGAAGACTTCAGAAGATCAGTATCTGTTAACTCCATACTGTAACTCACATTTGAAGAAAGTGTCATTTGATTTATTTCTTTGTTTGGATTTTTACTGCTCTGTAATAATAGAGTACCAATCTCTGGACTTGAATGCCAACTTTTAAAACTATACAAATAAATAAATAGAATTTCCACCTACCGCGAGATTCAAAAAAGTATACAAATAAATAAATAGAATTTCCAATTGCCACAAGATCCAAGGAGTCCAACAAGAACAACAATAATTTGCACTACAAAGAGACTAACATTTCCACTGCCCTCACTGGAGCAGCAGCTGTAAATCATGACCATAGTTCCCTGCTAACATTACCAATCCTTTCTATCCATGAAGAAAGGCCATCTCTGCGCTTTGCAGTTCAGCGCGGAGTTGAGTCCCACCTAACAAGCAAGTTGGAGAATCTAAGTCTGTTAGGACAGCCTCATTAAGAAGGCTACATGGCCTCAGGCTTGGAATTAGCTTATGGATCCAAACTGACCCACAGCACAGATTAGAGCTTGCAGATCACTGTAAAATACCTTCTAGATAAATTGCCTTCATCTCCCTAAATATGAGGAGGGATGCTTCTAGGTATTTTATCAGTTTAAAAAGAACACAGTCAGGTTATAATAAGTCTAGTTAGCATTATAAGAATACTAACATAAGAATACTAATACACACAATCTGCCAGATAAGATCAGCCTATACATATGTCTGTTTTTGCAAAATCTGAATTCTGGTATAGTGCTACAGTGGAAAGTTGTTTTTCTCCCAAGGTCTTCAACGGTGCTGTGCTGCTCCTGAGAGAGGAACTTCTCTCGGTAGTGCTCCAAGCACCTTCCCTTCAAAATGCTGCTACGTGTGGAATGAGCATTGTCCCTCAAAGTGCATAAGAATAATTGTCGGTAATTGAACACAGTTTGGGGGCTAATTATATAAAAATTGATATTAAAAGAATACTACAGGAATGATTGAGTTTTGCAGTTCATATTTAGTTTGCAGAATACTAGAGTTGAAAGGCTGCGGTAAAAGCAATAAAAACCCATTCAAAGCTGCTCAAGCAAATTAAGGTTTACTAATCCTTTGAAAGACAAATGACCCAAGTGAGGTAACATGAGGAAGACAGTAAAAACACACTCGACATTTACTATAGATTTAAAATATTAAATGTTTGGGAATGCCATATGATAAACCTATTTATTTTTCCCCTGAATTCCTGTTTAGGTGAATGGATTCATTTTTTTAAGCAGAAAACTCAGACTTGTCTAGAAGTAAGGTCTTCTTTCAGTGTATCAACTCCAGATTTTAGTGTAGGAACCACTGCAATCAGTGCCTGCTGCATGTGAGAGGAGTACAGCCTGTCATGACCTTGATCTACACTTTTCAGTGGGAGCAGGAAATTAGCTGGGGAGAAGGGGGGTTAACAACCACTTGCTCTAATTATATCGTGTCAGAAATAAATGGAATCTTGACAAAAGTGGAGCAAATGAACTTACTGCACTTCCTCACGCTGGAAGGAATTTCACAATCCCAGAAGCATTTAAAGCACTCCCAAATTTTCCTGGAAGAAGAAGTGTAGAAAAAAGAAGACAAAAGGGAGAATAATCTTCTACACTGTTACATGTCCTAAACCCAGGGGATTTCAAGACCTATTGCATATTTGCTTACAATCAGAAAGCAGACAGCAACT
>JAUBOD010000183.1:240168-262254 GCA_032353885.1 Nothura maculosa
GATAAAAAATACTTATTTCACTAATATTTTCCCTAAAAATAGGTTATCCAAATATAAAATATATATTCTTTAAAAAATAATAAATAAATCTGATAAAATTCAGTCATTTCCATGGTGCCATTTAGATAGTGAGCATTTTGCTATAAACAGTGATGATTTTATAGGGTTATGTTATCAAGTAAATTGCATATTACAAAAACTGAATATCTACATGGCTAACAATCATTTCTAAAAGAAATAGATAACAAATTTTGGAAAAAGTAACAAATGGATCTGGATAAAAAATCTATTCCATACAAAAAAGACAAAATTAACAGTTAAACAAACAAAAAAACCCACAAAAAATAAACAATTTCCAAAGAATGCAAAAGGAATCATACCAGAATGAGAGACGAAAGGTGCATAAAGCTTGCAAGCTTTAACCCTCATCAGCAGACTCCAAAGAAACATGACACTGGCACTAAGTCATTGTTTTAGACAGAAAACTTTTTTTCTTTCTCAATTGCTATATATGAATACTTAGTATTTCAGAACCTATAATTTCCAAACTAAACTGTTTCGTCCACACAGGAGACGGCACTGGCTAAGGTTATAAAGAGTGGAAGAGGAAATCCCACACGTGCTTGGCTACAAGAGCCATCTGCAAATGCAGATGATCAAACAAATTTGTCTGCCAAAATGAATATACAAGCTATAGCTAAGGAATCTGGTGAAGTTTTTAATGGATTGGGATGCATTGTCTATAATACATCACTTTACGTTCTAATATGCTATTAGATGTGCCACTTAAAACTCAATTAATTCTCAGAGACGGAATACAAACTCAACTTCTCTAGGTGGTTGGATCTTTTTTTATTAATATTTTTTGAGTGAATTTAGACACCACTGACTGGATTACTGGTATGGTCCTTACACACACACACAAAAAAAAAAAAAATAAAAGGAAAGAAAAATTATAAGAACTGTAGAGATAAGAAAGACATGAATAAGGCAATCAACCTAAAGTGGTTCCCCATGAAGAGTAGATGAGGAGGTCACAACTTGCCTTCAAAATGCAAGAGAGCTGTAAGCTTGGGATGTCAGCCAAGAGGCTTGGCAAGCCAAACCTGCAAAGAATTTGTTCCTTCATTTCCTTTTTTCCAGAAAAATGTGTTAACAACGGAGAAGCTTCACAATTCCTGCAGCATCTGACTGTGAGGACTGTCCTGTCTCACAGGCTGGAGGATGTGGACAGAGTGGAAGTACTCCTAATCTGCTGGGAAGGGAAGATCATCAGCTTTCAAAGGAGAAAGTTGAATTTCTATAACAGAGTAAGAAAATAGAACTAAACAGAAAACCATTTTTGTTTAGCCTGGAAGAATTTAGTTAGGTGGAAGAAAATAGTGACAAGGAGCCAGAACTGAACCTGAAAAAATGAATTTAAGTGTATGAATGGATTAGCCCAGAACAAAGAGGCTGGCAGAGACTCATGGGGTGGTTCCTATACATAAGCACATTCATCCATACTTTGTTTGGGTTAATTGCTTCCTTAACACAACACACAATGACACTGTGTTGAAAGACAGAAGAAAAGCCTTTGGAATACGGATTTTACAACAGAAGAATCTTTACTGAAATATTTTGTGATTAAGCAAGGTCCACAATCTCAACTGTGTTCTGGGCTACTTTATTATCCAGTGACATGTGCTCCCAACACACTCTATAATACATAACCAAAAGGTCACACACTTCACCCAGAAACAATTTCTTCTCCAATGCCTAAGAAATCAGGATTATTAAAAAAGTATTTTCCTCAACACAAGTGCTTATCTTTCTAAATCCTGTATCATTGCTAATATCATATTGATATATATTGATAGAGCAGTTGAAATACAAAGAATCTTTGTTTTTGAAGGACAGTGCAATATTTCTCTTCTCCCAAAACTCCTAGCACTGCCACTGTAAAACATGATTGAGATTTGAATGCATGTAGGTTACAGAGCTGTCATGAACCTTCACTGTGGTGAATGTTACTTTGTCTTTAGTTGTCTTGAGAATGTGAGTCCAAGATCATTATAAAAAAAGACTTCCCTTAATAGCAGTTCCTCCTCATAGGCAGCTCACACATCCTGCTGAGCAGCACAACAACATGGGAACACGAGCCAGTTTCACCATAAGGTCTTGAAGTTTTCAGTGGCTTCAAGGCCCTGTAGTTTTAGGTGTGAAACTTCAAAGATCAGCCGCAAATCCCAGCCCTTCCATATGGCTGCACTCTTAGCAAAACCCCTCCCCATTTTTCTTTTGTGATCTTTCATGATTTAATTAGAACCATCTTTAAAGCCTTTTCTTTTTTTTTACTATGGTAGTATAACATCTGCATTTTCAGCAGTATGCTATTTAATCACATTGGGTTATAAAGTGGAATTCTTAGTACTTATTGTAATATCTTGTAGAACCCATGCAGTTGGTCTTTTAGTGTCCCTGACTCATCATCTTATATTCTTCCATCAACATTTTAACAGCCACTCTTAAAAATATAATTTGATGGATAATTCTCTAGACCTGTTTTAGCTTTGTTATTTCATTAAAAAGTGGTGCCTTCACATATGTTTCTATTCTGTGATTATTGTACCTGAAACTAATTCCAAGCATTCAACCTCGTAGAGATAAACCCAGGGCCAGTATAAGTTCAAAAGCTGAGGGAACAGGAATAATTTTTATTATAGAGAGCTAGAAAGATTGTCAGCATGAAGAGTTTATTTTTTAACTTTAATTATTTTTTGTTACTATATATGTAATATATATCATGCAATGGAGTTGAATTTAGATGCCTGATTTCTGTTTTAAACCTACTCTGAGTTCCTGCATGGTTTTTGGATCTAGGCCTTGCTGGTTAAGGATGGTCACTTGTTCCAATGTGAAAGTCAACTGGTGACTCTGAAGATCAGCTGTCAGTGCTGCTTGTAAGCTGATTGAGTAGACATTATTTATTTACTTCAGTTGCTTTTTGATAACGTGATATGATTTGGAAGAAATCTGAAACAAGTTTTAAAAATCTGAGATGAGAGATTTCAGCTTTCTCAGGATGGTGCCCTCTTAAAGCCATGCCATTCTGCATAGGTATGAAAGACATGTCTAAATTACATGTTTACTTAGATATCTTTTTCTGAATGACTTTTTTTTCCTTAGATGGAGGACTGATTAATCAAATTTATTTGAACTGGACTGGTTAAGATAAGCAAACTACTCATGAGCCTATTTGTTCCTTTTTTTTCTTCTACAGTTCACACCCGTAGCGGACTAGGTTGATTCTGAAAGCCTTGGAGAGAGTTCCACAGCTGCAGGTTTCCACTGGGGAACAGTGAAATTCAGACTATTCCCTTGACTCTCAGAAAAATATCAGTGAGGAGAAAGAAAAAGACAAAATAGAACTAGCATTAAATTATTAGGAATATCTAAGACACATTAGTTGTAAAACAAACAAAGGATAAAAAAAAAGCATAGATGCTAAGTATCTGATGGTAAGCCTTCCAAAAACATGAAAAAGATACTTAGGAAAGCTGTAGTTTAAGTTAAAGTGCTTACAGATTGCAAGCATTGATACAATATATACATACAATACCTCCTTGTGCACCTCCTTGACTTAAAAAGGGAAAGCTTTTTAAGCTTCCCTTTGTTCTGCAGAGTGCATTTAAAGGAAGTGGGGTTTTTTATTCTGTGTTTTCAACAGAATTGTTTATAAATTTCCACTTACATATTTAATATTACTCCTGGAGAACTTCTGTGCTTCTATAGGAATAATGAAACATAAAATTAGTCTATAGAGATTTGACTCACTAAACTAGTGTAGTCACTAGAGATGGGCAGGCTCCTCTAGAGAGCAATACAGAGCAAGAACCTAATTTTAAAAGCTTTGAATTGCTTCTGTAAGGGTCAGGTTCCAGCTATGCAGATATTAGCTTGACAGTGCTAAAGTTAGCATATGTACATATTCCCTAAAGAACAGGATGGAGGCACAGAAACTCTAGGCCAGTGTCTCTACTCTTGATTTGGATCTTGAGATTAATCAGTTTCTAGAAACATGATCTTTATGGGCTCCACACAGGTTACCTCCCCATTGCAGAGTTCCACCAAATCTCATAAATTGAAACCTGTCAAAATTCTAGTACCTTTGCAGTATGCCCACCGAAAGAAAAATAACCTTATCAGACATTTGGGACAGATTTTTTTTTTATATTTATATCAAATGACCAGATCTCACCTTGCTCTCCCTTTCCTTGGCAAAATCTTTGAAGTACTTCAGTTCCTGAAGCACTGCTGGATTCTGTGCATGTTTTTCACCTACCACTGATCACTGATCATGCTTCACATGTGGAAGGATAAAGTTGGGTAGAATCCAATGAACTATTTACAATCTCAACTGAGATTGTGAATTGGTCATATAAGTGGACATTATTTTTTAATAAAACATTTGCAATTGACAGTTCTGTCCAGGAAACAGAGCAGTATCTTGATGGAGCTCTGAACCTATTAAAATTAGGTGGGAGACAGTGACTACACGAGGAACTTTCAATTCTGTAGAAGGAGAAACGAGAAACACTGCAAACAAGGAGGTGCTGAGTTTGAGGCAGAAGACACTGCTAATCTGAAGTAAAATGAGATTAAGAGGAGAAGTCCTAGGTGCAGAAAGGTGTGTGTGTAGGCTTTGCAGAAGATCGTTGATACAGTCAGTGAAAACTTGTAGAAAGGGCCTGAGTAAATCCTAGCTATGTTCCTGCCTGCAACAGGGAGACAGGGCAGAAGGCTTGTGACTGAAGTACTTTAATGCAATGGGATTAAATTATCAGGTCAAGATCAATTTAGGCTCACTGTGCTTCAGCAGTCATTCATATATCTTAGGAGTGAATCTTTCCTCAAACATATTATTCAGAAAGGAATAAGCACATACCTTTAAGAAAAAGAATATGTGGATTGCAATGTAGATACTTCTAGCTCAAAGCAAGGAACCTGGCTAGATTAAGGGATGAAATATAGATTTACTCCCTTTTATATAAACGTATTTATCAGTGAGGATGAAAACCGTAATGTGTTTATAATCACCTTATGTCCTTCCTACTTCTGGCCCTCATTGGCCAACAAGTTGTTTTGCAAGACAGTTTGTCTTGCAGAAGAGCCTCATGTTAACTGTGATGACAGGACATGTCCAGAGGAAGGCAGAGACTGTGAGGAGTCAATCACAAAGATAAGACTCATCAGGGAGGATGACCACGCACTGACCAGGCTATCTTGCATATGCACCTGTAGCACCCACCTCAAGTAGGTACGTACATACATACATCCTGCCTATAGAGCTTTGCTAGAAAATGCCATACAATCCTCAGATCACCTCTGTCAAATATATAAATCAACCTGGAGGACTTTGCCCGGAGCACTATGTTTCCTCACCAGAACTATCAGTTGAGAACCCTATTTCTGGCACGGGGGAGCTGGTCAAGAAGACTGAGGTCAAGAGGCTCTTCACCTAGTTCAGCTGCTATGAAGGTAGATCTGTCCATGGCCCAGCACTGGGAAACTAAACACCAAGACAATGGTTCACTGTACACACAGTCTAAATGTAATTAGTTCTTTTGTTTAAGGATAAACTGACTCTGATCACTTTTTGGTCATGCAGTTCTTCCAAGACAAAAAGGCAAATAACTTGGTTACACTTAGAAAAATAGCTGTAATGAACAGGAAAATGGCATTTAATCTTTTTGGTTCATCCTATATTTTGAGTAAATTCTGTGGGAAACTGTGTAAATGGAACATAATTATTTTTAAAATAGAATCCTTTGTTATTAGCTACATAACTGTCATGTGTACATAAAGCACCCTGCTGAACAGACAAAAGACTGGAAAAGTTTCCCGGAGAGTTTCTGCTATTGAAAGAATAAAAATTGAAGCAGTGGGGTGAACTTTTGGTTCACAGAATCAAATACTGAATGTTAAACCTGGCTGAGAGAAAATCACTTTATTCTGATAACCGGATTACTTAGAACAAAAATAGAGAAAATTAAGAACTGAAGAGCAGAAAATTAAGGTGGAATGCAATTTAAAGAGTAAGTAGATGATGTTGGCTTTCATTTTCATCCCCCCAGTGTCCAGCTAATTAAAATTACAATCAAAATGAAAGTCTAAACTTGTAAATATCTTTAGCTAATGATTTTGTCTTTTTAATCATCTTCACATTCAAAGACTTTATTTTATTCATTTAGAGCTTTACAATAAAATGAAATTGTTTTTCTCTAGTAAAATCCTTTTAATTTTCTTTATCTGTTTCTTTTTACATCATACATTATGTATTTTTCTTCTTTCCTTCTAATTTCCACACAATATTGTCCCTACTTTTATAGTCCGTGCACCTCTTATGCACTTACTTAAAACTATTATAAAGTTAAATGTAATAAAGTGCTATAAAGTCTTTTTGTTGTTGTTTCTTTAGCATAAAATCACCAGAGTTGTATCTATGAGCTTTGAGACAAACATTGTGGTTTTCCCTATATGATTCATGTATGCATATAGTATATTTTAAGTCACTAATCACACATGACTTTAAATTTATTCAGAGCAACAGCTATTCAACATCTTTGTTTCTAAGAAAAAGAATGGATTTGCCCCAGTTTATAGAATGCTATTTTTGCATAATGGCTAAGTTTTGTGACCTTCAGGCAATTTTGTTAAATGGTTCAAGAGTTAAAATTATTAATTAAAGATAAATTCCTTAAATTACTGGCAAACAATGCATCACCTTTCTGCCTTTATTGTTCTAAAAATTACAGTGCTCACTGTCAATATACTTTGCACCTACCAACAGTCTGGGAATACTGGATAATTTTATCATTTCACAATGCCTATTAGTTTAGATGCTTCTTGTTTTACATACTTACTTTACCATGAAGTTTGTAAAGAAGTATATTTAGCTCTTCAAAATTATAAACATAATAAAAATGTCAAGTTTTTAAATGAGTGCGAGAGAATCTTGAAAACCTCATAGAATCCTAAGGTTCGAAGGGACTTTTAGAGATCATCTAGTCCAAATATGGAGTAATGATGCTCAGCAACATACCTGGCTGTTTTCATGACCCCTCTCATTTTGGATAATATAAACATGATTTTTTGGATTGCTAGACAACACTGATTAATAATAGGTGCCATAATTTGAAAGTTAGAACATAACTAAAACTCAGCTAATTTTAACACCATATTAACAACATTTATTTAAAGATATGGTTCCTTTCAGCTAAACTGTTAAATCTGAGGATTCTGAACTAGATCCTGGGAATGATCAGCCAGCCTGTAGAATCTGATCTATGCCTAAGAGCTGGTTTTATATCCCTACAGCTTTTAGAAAATCCCATAAAATCACAGTGGCAACACTTAAGTGAAATACCACATGGCTCAAAAAACAGATTCAGCTGCAGGCTGATAGCCAATAATTTAGTGAGAACAACAGCTAAAGGTGCTAAATCAGATTCTGTAGTACCTCTGAGTTTCATATCTAGACTGACTGTTGCAGGTTTACAAGAATTCCCAATCATATGAGAATTTGGAACATATGTCTATTTTTAAGTTTAAAATGTTTTCAATCTATCTGTGAAGATTTATATTGTCAGTTATGTGTTGCATCAGAATTATTTCCAGGTTAAATCTACGAGCAGAAGACTCTCAAGTCTGTCATCATGTGTCTGTCAAACATTTGGATAAAACAATGACTTTGAGTTGTTATCTTCAGTTTGGTTTTCTTGGGGATGAAGTTTATGGAGAGGCTCCATCAGCATTACACCTTTGCTAGCAACATAATGATCAACTTCATACTTACATTGATGCATCCATATACATCTTCACTAAATATTCTGGCTTTACATGGTAAAAGCAACAACAGATTTTGGCCCAAGATCTTTTGAAATCACGTAACAACACACATACCCTGGTTCTGAAAAGCAACCTTCATCTGGCTACTTGGAAGATCTCCAAGAGTTTGTGCACTGTGAGGTTTGAAAGGGATTAACTGCCTACCCTTGTGCCTTTAGAATCAATACAACATATGGATTGGCCCGGTTGTCTTGAGTTGCCACTAACTGCAAAGGGAATATTTATACAATTCAGGAAGATGTAATTGGGCTTAAAGGGTCTGTGTTCTTTATGCACAGAAGTTAATTTATGTGAATGCATTAATGTTCATACATTAGTCATCACTGGGTCATCTGCCAGAGTGCCAAGATTTTGCCTATATGTACGAAGATGAACGTAAACTGGAGAGCTCTCTGGACCCAAGGTGTTTTAAAATATCCTGTGCTTTACACTTAATTATTTTATGCTGTTAGCAAATCTAAGAAGAAAAGTGTTCTTGGTTTTGTTACTTTATTTTTTCTAACACTAAGTATAGAAAAATAACTACATTTAGAATTGTAAGAAGACACATCTGCTGCTCGGGACCCTCCTGCAAACAGCAGCACTCCTTTGCACTGAGTTCTGCAACAGAGCTGGCCGTAGTCTGCATTTCAGTTTGTGAACCACTAATGATGCAAAATGGATTTCAAATATCCAGAGATGAAGTACAGTGTAAGATCACTCTATGTTAATTCTACACTAAAAGCTTCTGGTGTCAGACAATACATAACGGAGGATACAAAAGGAATGTGCCAATAACAGACTGGGAACTTGAAGCACTGTAGTAGAAGGGGAATCTTGGTGCTTCTTACCTGCAAGTTCTTGCAGTGGCTGCTCTATCATCCCACCATTCCCTGAAAAGGGTTCTCTGGCTTGTGGCTGTGCCCTCTTGATGCTTTCTTCACATCAGCTTTGATGCTCTTGACACAGCTTCAGTGAGCCAGGGCAGCCTAAAATGAATTAATCAGAAAAGCAATTAGTTTTTGGCCAGTGAGCAAAATGACCCAGTTTGCAAGGGGATCAATCAAGAACCAGAGTGGGCATAAGTTATGAGAAGGGCCTGCAAGGCCAGGAATGGGGTGAAGGGAGGAGCAGAACTGTCCTTCACAGCAGTAGTGAGTCATTCTGCTGCAGCACTGGCTCCGTGTTTTCAGGTCTTGCATATTAGTTTAGAGGCAGCTAAAATACACTAAAAACTTTTGTCATATAGCTTTTCCGTTAGAAACCTCTATTGTTTTTATCACCAGATTTTATGTAATCGCTAAGAGGCATTACCTCAGAAGAGAGGAACTGTCTGAAATAGAGGTGCTCTATATCAAAATATAGCCTTAACTATGAAAGTTTGAAAATATTTTATTGACAGCTTTGCACTATTAGTAACATTGACCTTCAATGGCTGTAACTTTTCAATTTGCTTTTACAAAATTCCAGATTCCATAAACATATTATTATGTTTCTAAGGTCTGCAATACTTTTCTGTAACTTCTAAATGGAAACAGGATTAGGATGAGATTCTGCAAATTCTCATGCAGAGGATTTGTGTGAAAAGGTGGGGATACACAAAGAAAAGGTCATTTCTTAGGGGCAAGATGAATAAAACGACACAGATGTAGGATGAACAGTAATAACAGCATTAGCAACTGTACATGTTTATAAATTGATAAATTTATGTTGGTTAGAGTAATATGAAACTAATGCATTACTATTGTGCCTTTCATAGTATCTTTTTTTTTTCCATTTTTTAGCAAAGCATAATGCTGAGGAAATTGTATTATTTAAATGGATTGATTTTTAAGCGATTTCACCTGAATTCTGTCTTACATGAAAGCCTGTGCTGTCTCTGATTGGTCATGAAGTAATTTCACCAACAGAATCCAGCCTACTAGATATTCAGGTGTTGTTACTTTCAAGTGATTTGTGTTTAAACTGTGTATTTTGTCACTCCATTCATGATTTTTTCATATCTTTAACTGTCTGAGTGAAGGATGTAAAATGAGAAACTGTTAAACCCATTATGATTCTTTGGACAAATAATAACTGTGATCAAATTAGTTAAGGTGGTTCCTGATTCCTTTGCTTTAAGATGCATATTTGTCAAATCTCTGTTGTTTTGCTACTTTCTTATATGAAGAAAGCTGAAGCCTGTGTGCCAGATCCAAATAATAGCATGCTTCCAGTAGGCTAAATTGCATCTTTTTATGTTTAAAATTGTATAGTACACAGTATAAATTAATGATTATAACAAATGTTTTCTAGATCCCAGTACTAAACATTTTATGGTCCTGGTATTACAATACTTTCATTTAGGCACATTTCACAGTAATTGCACTTGGCCAAAGTGATTTGACATTTCTCACAATGTTAGAGACTAAGATAAACATGGTCAAAAGGAGAAAAAAAAAAGTCATTAGTTTTGCATTTAATCCTAGCAAGAAATAATCTCTGTACTTGGTAAAATTAAGTACTTAGGTAATTTCTGGTGTAATGCATAGTGGGAGAAAACAACTCAAGAGAATAATGTTTTGATCAACCTCAAATTAATAAATAATACGAAGGATGCATTTTACTATGAAGGATTGCATTAAGTGCTCCAGGTTAGCCATGCTGGTAATGTAATGCACATGAACAGCAGTAGCAAGCCAGCCATGGGCACCCAGCTTTGGCATATTACCATTTAAAAGTTATTTGAGCATATATTCAGAAAGCGTTTTTTGAAATGGTAACTGAATCTGAATACAGAGGACAGAGTTCTTTAAAGCCAAAAAAAAAAGAGCAAAATTTGTACTTGCTGGAAGGTGTCTTGCTCAGCAACATTGATAATTTGCTGGAAATTTGGAAGTTATTAGTGATATTTGCCAGCTTTGAAAACATGTTAACCAGCACCAAGTACATGCTTTTTTATTTAATCACATTCCTGAAGATCTACTATGATGAAGAATTCAAATGGCAATTTTTAGGGCTTTACTTTTACCTCACAACTGACTTTTCTTAGCCCTTAGTACAGCTGGTGCTTGAATGAAGTTGCAGAAAGTCCCCAGCAAAATGTTCAGGAGAGAGGAACTGTGGAGAATACAGAGAGCACAGGAACCTCGCGATCTCCCTGAAATAGGTACATGAGGCTTCATCTTCATTCCTCCTGCTCACACAGTGTCAATATTTCAGCCACTGCAACAACACAGGACTAGGTCCATGCAGTCTTCCTGAATGTTAGTTCTCATTCCTGTGGCTTGGGAGAGCTGCAGCAAGTTCATTCCTGTCCTTCGCTTCCCCTCCAGTTCTCCTTCTGAAGGAAGGGAGCTGCTGCCAGCAGCTAAATGGAGGCAGTGGTTCTCTGCCATAAAAGCTTCCAGTAAGAAATTACAGCCACTTCTCGTTTCCCTGGCCTGGAATGACTGGGCTGCTGCCACCTAATCCTGCCTTTTCCACATCTTGTGACCCCTTCCCAACTCCTACAGCACAGGGAAGTGTTGGCTCAAAGTCACGAGAGATCTGAGGTAGCCTGCAATAGCCTCTGCTAGTAGATGACAGTAGATGCTGGAAAAGTTGAGAAGCTTCTACACACAGTCTTATCATGTCCAACAGGAGAGCTTTCATTAGCTGGTCCATAAATATGCAGCTCTCCTAAAAACCTTCCTCATATGATGATGAGGGGAATCAGATGATGTTTCCTCTGGCTTCCAAGGGAAGCAGCCTTGCAGATTCCCAACATGCCGCTGATGCAACTTAGTTCAGAGTGACTTTTGGTTTAGAGGGACCACTTAGCTTCTTGTTGAGCTGCTTTTTCTCTCTCAAATGTTTCTGGGCAGAAACTGCCTCTGCCCACATTTTGCGCGATGGCGCAGCCTGCTGAAACCTCAGTCACAGACAAGGCGGGAGGCAGCCCCGCCGCCTGTCTCTCCATCACAGGAAAGAAACTGAAACCGGCATCTTTTTTTTTTTTCTTTGACTCTTTCTCGGTAGCCACAACAGCAGAGTAACGGCCGCCCCGCGCGCCTGCGCCGTGCGGCGGCGGGCGCGGCCTGCGCGGGTTCGAACGGCGGCGCCGGGAAGGCGCAGCATGGCGGCTCCGGGGGCTCTGCTCCGCCAGTGCCCGCTGCTGCTGCCGCAGAACGGCCACGGGACGGCCTACGAGGGCTTCCTCACGGCGCAGGTACCGCGGCCGCCGCGGCCGGGCCCGCCGCGGCGCGCGCGCGTACGGTTCGGCCGGCGGCCGTTGCAAGCGACCGTTACAGCGGCCGTTACAAACGGCGCGCGGGGCTTCCCGCTCCCCGGGCCGCCGCCTCTCCATCCGTGGGGCTGTTTGGTCACGGCTTGGATTAAAAAAACGGCTAAAGAAGCGTGTTTAAAAAAAAAAAAAAAGTCACATTGCTGGAGGAAGAGTCAAGGAGCCCTGGTTTGCAGGAGCTGCCTGCTGTCATTTGCTTAGTAACTTACCGTAGACTTGGTAGTTTCTAGAGTAGCAGACTCGCGTAATGCCGTGTTTAGGTGTGCGGAATTGTCCCTTCTGTTTTGTCCGCACTATTTAGCGTGGTCTAAGCTGTGGTCTGGCTGTGCTGTGGTGGTTATTGGTGTCAGTGAAGCCTGCTGTAAACATTAACTTTGAGAGAAGGCTTCCATTCTCACCTGTGAGAATCACAGGGGTTGGACACGACCTTTGAGTCCAGCTCTGCTGCTCAGGTGGGCTCAGCTGGACCAGACTGCTCAGGACCAAGCCCGGATGTATTTTGACTATCTCCAGGAATGGAGAAGCTACAGTGTCTCAGGGCAGTCTGTGCTCATGTTCAACTGCTCACATGGTAAAGAGGTTCATTCTTATGTTTAGGTGAAATTTACCGTGTATATTCCACTTAGTGCCCATTGCTGAGATTCCCAAGCCTTCTCCAGGCTGAATGGTCCCAGTCCTCTTGGCCTCTTAATCTTTGTGGCTTGTTGCTGAACTCGCTGCCATAAGACCGTGCCTGTCCTGTACTGTGGAGGCCAGGCCTGGACACAGCCCGTGGGCTCAGGAGTGGTGAGTGTAGGGAAGGATCCTGTCCCTTGTCCTGTTGGCAGCAGTCTTTGCCTGGGCTCTAGTTGCTCATCTTGATCTTGAAGGTCTTTTCCAACCGTAATGATTATATGATTTTTCGCTGCCATAGCATGTGGTGAGCTCATGGTCAACTTGTCCACCAGGTCCCTAGGGCCTTCTGTGTAGAGTTGCTGTCCAGCTGGTTGCTCCTGTCCAGATGCAGGACGAGGACTTTGCATATCCCTTGTTAAACAACGTGAGGTCCTCTACACTGATCTCTCCAGGCTGGGTCCATCTCTGTGACTGCTCATCTAGCTTGTGGTTTGTTGCCTGGCCCATGACCATGTTATAGGAATCACTGTTGAAAGGAATAAACAGCATCCACTGAGGCTGCCATTCTATCATAGAGGGGAACTGTTGTTCTTAACTTCCTTCTGGAGAAATACCAGAATTTGCAGTCATGATGTTTAGAGCTAGAACTTGGAGAATCTGAAAGAAGATTTGAGGTGACTTAACTGCCCTTTTGACTCCGGAGTGATAGCCAGCCCACTCGCCACTCTTCTTTATTTCTGTTTTGCTCACCATGCACGACAGTAGGGGAAAGATCAAAAGTCAGGAAAACTCCTGAAAATACCGCTAGTAGGTTGTGTTTAAGAGTGGCCTCACTTTTTTTTTTTCTTTCTTCCCCACCCTATTAATAGAGTTCTTGCATTCACGTAGGCGGGACTGTTTGTGTTTAACTTCTCAAACCTTGCTGAGATGTGTTGTGGATCAGTGCCCAAGGTCCCTTCAGTGTGATAAAAGTCTCCTCTAAGTTTGAGTCATTTTCATATGTTTCTGCATGATTAAGATAAGCTTGTATTTCTTGGTTGTGTCTGGATTTGGATAGTACTTTTTTTTTCTTGCAAAAAATCTTACTCTAGCTTTATGAAACAGGATGTATTGAAGAGTTTTTCCTGAGTTCTGTGAATTTTATGTGGAAGTTTCTAACATTTTTTTTTCCTGAATGAAGAAATTCTCCACAATAGTTCGGAATAACATTCTAGTAAAAGTTTCTCTCTTACTAGCCACTCCCGTGAAAACTTTTGCTAAAGTCTAACCATTTTTCTGTGCTGAGCTTCCTACCAATTAAATGCTTATTTTCAAGGGTAGAGACTTCCATATCAGAATACTGTTACCAATGGATTGTCAACTGAAAAATGCAAGGTAAGATAGTGGGGGGTTTGTTTGTTTGTTTGTTTTTCTTTTTAATGAAGTTACTAAAGGTTTATTTAACCAAAAGCACTAATATATATGCTTATGAATTATAATTTTATATCAAATTTGGTAATTTATATTTTTGGATTTCAGCTTAACCTTGCAGCAAAATTGTACAGCATCCTACAGCATCAATGTTAATAAACACTGACAATAAACATTGCCTATATCAAAATATTTTGTTGTTAATTAACTTTGAAACCTGTTGGAATTAACTGGTTGTGTTTATACAGAAATCCATGTACTTGGAAGCACAGAACCATTCCTTTAAATTGAGCTATATTTACATGACACCCTTTGGGAAAGAGAAAGATCAGTGCAAAGATCTATATTAAAGCAATAATGTTTAAAGCCTTTCATATTCTGTGCTATACTTCGGTGTGGCCTGGCCTATTCTAAGCTGTGAACAGATGTGATATTAGAAAGCTTTATTACATTTTAGGTTGGATACTTAGAACTGCATTATAGTTAACTCTGACATTTTCAGGATACCAATTTCTAAATATTGGTATGTTTTATGAAGTCATATTAACTTGCAAGAATTATGTTGTTGTTTTCAACAAAGACTGGAGGCTTTCATAGGTAAATGTCTGCTTATTAATTTTTAATGAACTGTAGATCATGACATTTGAAGATTTTAAATAACTGAATAACTCAAATTTTAAAATACTGTTTACTTCTTTTGTGGTTTTGAGGAAAAACTTTTGTGTTAATGTGTACCAGACTTCCTGACTCTTTCAAAAAATGATGAATCTGTATTCAAAGTGCATGCAAAATATTGTTTGTCTAGAATAGAGTGTAGCTGGCACCTGAAGAAGATACTGCATGGATATCAGCATATTTTAAAGCAGGTATACTACTCTTAAAAGCTTTTGCTGTCTAAATATATAGTTACAGTAAATCTGAAATGCTCATACTCACAAGCTAATTTAAATATGCTTAAAAAATCTTTCATTTTGTAACTAAAATTTATTATTTTGAAATGTCTGATGATTTGCGGGCCAAACTAAAGAGGGATGGGAAGATTCCTATAAATATATATTTTTCTCCAACCTTGAATTTTTGGAGATTAAAATAGAAAAGATTTTGTTAAATGACAGCTGACACTTTACTGGAATTTTTCTTTTATTCCTAAGCTAAAGGAGATTAAACAAAACAAACCAGTTCATAATACAAAGAAGAAAAGTCAAATAAATTGTGAATATACCTAGCTAATGCCATGTCATCTTTGGCCAAGTAATCTTAGTTAAACCTCACGATTAGGAGGGAACTGTGGGGTAAGGGCACAAGCCTGCAGTCAAGATTCGAGGAAGCCACATGGGCTGTTAGAAAAGCTGCTTCAAATGGACTCTGCCCGCCTTGTAGAACAAGGGGGTAACTCCACATTATCCTGGGTACAGAGCTGAGAAAACTGAAGCATAAACATGTTCATGGGCAGCATCAAAAGGTAGATGTGTCTTCAAAGTGTTTATTTATTTATTTATTACTTATGAAGTAGCCAACAGATTATTGAGTAGTTAAGTAATGCAAAAGCTTCTGCTTTTGTTAGTGGAGACTAAAGTCCTTATATAATGTCTTCATAAATAAATAAATAACAGTCTTCATAAACTGTATAAATGTATTGTGCAAATTGCTCAACAAATATAGTGTTTATTTCTCAGTAAAGTTACCCATACTCAGGGAGATTTGTTCTTTAATTGAACTGTTCCACATACTGGACTTTTTGCTGGTTTTGTTTTATTTTTCCTGTGTGTTAGTTAACAACATCAGAAAAATACCTAGTTAGACTTAAACTGTTTAGCAGCAAAGGTTATGAGATGAAGAAAATGAACTGATAACTGTGTTCTCTCCAGAGGCTGCACAACTCCCCAGATCTTGCCAGTTTTTTGGTGGAGCTGAAAACTATTATGGTAAGCAATGTTTTATATCTATATCTATATATATGTATGTATATATGTGTGTGTGTGTGTGTGTGTGTGTGTGTGTATATACACACACACACACACACACATCTGTATCTATATATATGTATGGGAGAAGAGGTATTCTTATGTATTTGATTTTCACTTTTTTGTTTTTTTTTACAGTTTACTATTTGATAGATGGATTTCTGACTTAGCAGTGTGCATATAAAATTGCCTCATTTAAATAATATTTGTATAAACAAACACCCTACAAGATTTTAACTGTCTATTCTCTCTAGAAATGCATTGTTTTAGAGAGAGAAAAACAAAAGCAGTGGGTGATGTAGCTTTGTTAGCTCTGAGAGCCATCCTGTCTGCAGTGCACCCATCACCCAGGTGGAAAAGAAGGCTTTTAATCATACAGAGGGAGGATGCTCCATCAGTGGATTGCTAAAGGTGCTTTCATCTACATGACAACGTCATCCACAAATGTAGAAAGCTTTCCTTTCTGATGTCTACTGTTTATTCTTTATGAAAACCTCTTTTTTAGTCTGGGATTATAAGAGTAGCAAAGATTTGGTTACGAACATGAAGTCAATATTTTGATCTCGGTAAAATTTTGCTTTGCAGGACTTTGCTGCAAAGAATAGTTGCATTCACACTCTACTTAATTAAGAAATAAAACACAATAACTGTTTTTCAAAAAAGCAACAAAAATACTCTTATTGTGCTCCTGCTCTATGCTCGGAATGCCTTTGTTCAATGTTGGTTAATCCCTGCCAAACCAGATTAAGCTAAACCAGACAAAGGCACTTGGAATAAGAATAGGACATAAGAATGTCCGCATGCGACTCTTGTGGAATATTCCATAGCAGTTATGCCCATCTAAGTGTCAGGATACAAAAGCCCCGAGAAAACGAGAATATATTCAAAGTATAATTTGTTCAACATAGTTTATGTTTCGTACTGATCCTGATTGTGGAGAGAGGGAAAAGTACTACTGAACTACTAAAACGAATGTTTTACTACAATTTCTATATTATCTGTAAACAATAGAAAAACTCTTTTGTTGTTTCCAAGCTAAATCACAGTGTTTGTAGGGTCATCTTTTTTACAGCAATGCTAAAGATTTTGTTTGTCTTTAATTTTAAAAGCTTAAAGTGGCTATCCTGAATATTTTGCTTACAGCGTCACTTTCTTTGTGTGGTGTTTCTTGACATTTTTATTCTCATAAAAATAAGTGATATTCTGCTATCATTTTGTAAGATTTTTTTTATTGTAGTTGCAATGAAACTTTTCTCTGGAAATCTGATTTTTCTTCTGTTCCCTCTCCTGGAGCTTTAATTGTGTTTTTATGAAAATAGTAGCATTTTCTTTGTAGAAGGATAGCTGCTGTAGCTTAATATTTTCAGGTCCCATGATTTACATGTCATGTGATGTGATGCCAGAATGAGGTAGTAATTGGATAAAATTCTGAAAAAAAAACCCTCTGAAATTCTAAAACATTTCTGCTCTGCATTGATTTTTCAGAAACTTACAATTGCAGCTTGTCTCACAGCAGATGTGATGGAGACTTTGGTTGCCTGATACTGTCATGCCAGTCCCAGCAGCTTCATAGCTATGAACCTAAGCTCTGCTCATACTGCCTGGTCTTCTACTAGTCCTTAGGTGTTGATTAGAAAGAAGTATTGCCAAGAGAAAGGAGTAGGAATTTGTCCTCAACCGATTTCCAAACTACAGCTGAACTACTTTAGCTTTTTAAATGATAGGTAAACAAAGAGAGGAGAAATCGGGACATGATTTTTTTAATAATCTCATATCTAGAGAAATGTTTTCAACAGTATGTAAATATGTGAGGTAGCCAGGATCTGAAAAGAACAGCTAAGAGTTACAGCTGGCAGATTTTTTCTTAAATATCCACAGTGATATTTTTTCACAAAAATATCTTGTGTGAAAAGCATCAACCTAGAAGGTACTCCCCCAGTTACACTGGAGAAACTGTTTGTAGCACTGATGAGTGCTCTGCAAGTCTTGTCCCTTCTTGCAGGGGTATCGGCCACATAAAACTTCAGCTTCTGAAAACCATCACGGCTTTGGGGCTGCCTGTTTCCCAATCATGTTTGCTTCCCAGTGAAGAGTGTTTCAAAACACAAGTGGCTTTTCAAAAAAGGTTTTCCCTTCACTTTCTTTTTTGGAATACTTCTTGAGTTGTGAAACAAGCGTGGCTGGAAATGTATCACTGAGTTTTGTGGTTATCTTTGGCAATGATTCAGTAGAAGCGCAGCTTGCTGCAGTGCATCCTGCACCGCTTTGTGGAGCGTCTGGTCGGTGTCCGTTCGCTGCACAAAATCCTGAGCTAGAATAGTGTAGAGGTGATGTAAAGTAATTACAACAATCAATCATAATAGGCAGTTTTACTGATAATATGTGGCATTGTGATTACAGTAGCATCTCAATCCTAGCATTATTTAGTGATTCCAAGATGGCTTGGAAATCCCTCTCCAGTGGCTTCGCCGCATATTCCACATGGGCAGTGAAAGGCCCTGAATCCATGCACTCAAAGCAAACAGACCTTTTCTCTCACCTTTTCAAAATTGCCTTTTTTTTTTTTCTACACTCTTGTAGTCCCAAATACAACTGTCTAAGATATAAATAAATAAATTGGTATTTGAGTGTGAAGACTGTTGTCAACATCTGTGGATTTTTTTAATGTTTTCACTTCCAGTATCTAAAGTAATTTACCAGAGAGCTTCTTTGTCTGCTTTCGCTGGAGGCTGTAACAAAGCAAACGCCGTGTACAGTTAATTTTACATAAGCTTAATATTCTTGAATGAATTGCAAAAATCGCATGACATGAGAGATGCAAAGATATTGAAATCTCTTAATGATGTTTTAATGTTCTTTTAAACAGGAAATTGCCCTAAAGAATACACCAGAGCTGCATATACCACGGCCACCAGAATACTACTCCTGTCTTGTCAGAGATATAGAAACACTGGGCTGGAATAAGTAAGTTTATTTTATTACTTAAGTAGAGTTGATATTTGGAATATCTATTGTTCGTTTAAATGCATGGACTCAAGATATCAATTGTACTTGTTAATTCAGTTAACTAATTCGGTTAATAAAATCACAGCTTCTGTGGTTCAATATTAAAAACACTCTGCTATTCTTTTCTGTTTAAACAAAAACCTATATAAACAGAAGGTACATTCTCAACCTCAGATAATTTAGCTGGAAGTTGATGCTACTACTAAGAGATCAGTTCTTACTGATCTTGCATGTTTAATATGGCTTTTTTTCTCATTTTTCTTCTTTTCACATAATTTGTATAGATGTTTTAGTTTTCTGTTGTATAGTGAAGGATAATGATGTAATTACAACTGTTTCAGTGAGATAGTTATGCATGGGAACAAGTGTCTTTAAAAAGCTGTCGCAAACACCTAGATCACACATTTTTTAAAACTTGAATAATTTACTTATTTCTAAGAGAAACTTCTATCTTACTTTCCATAGCCACATACAGGAAGGAATAATATGGTTAATCTGAGGAAAGGGTAAATTTATAAGACAAGTATACGTGCGTGTAGGTGGGAATTTGAGAAGCAGAAATACAAAGGCTGTAGGTATCCAGTTTTATCACCTGCCTCATGTATGGGTAGCTTTTAATTAATAACATGAAATAAAACTTTGTTTTTAATATCCACTTAAAATATCCCTGTTAATTTAGCTGCGGTTTCTCACTAATATTCATTACTGAGCATATAGTTCTACTGGCTGAAGACATTCTTTTCAGATTTCTTGTTCTCAGCTCTGCAAACTTATTAGTTCAGTTTGCCTAATACTTTATGTTTTGTTAGCATAACAAATAAATTCTGAGCATGTACTCTCCTCCTCCAAAAAATTTAAAAAAAAACCCCACAAAACCCAAATTGGAGTTTATGACTGAATATACCAAGTGGGCACTTCTTAAAGACAATTCAGCAGCTGATTGTGAAACTGTTGTTACTTCTAACACGCTCTACATAGAAAACACTCTGATTTTATTACTAAAAGAACAGCACAATGTGCTATTAGGGAGTGAACGTTTAAGGCAGAATTTCACCTGATTTCTAGGCAAGGCTGTTTTATATCGAGGCACTCTGTTTTTACAGTCTAGTGCAGTTGACTCTTCTTGATAAACGTCTGTTGCTGATAAAATCACTATTCCTTTTTTGTTGTTGTTTAGGGGAGTTGATTTTTTTTTAAAAAAAAAAAAGCTAGACTGTATTTAGGGACTCACATCTGAACTATGAATTGAAAAGGGAATAATGAGCTGGAGGGTGATGGGAGGTGATAGCAGACACCCTCTGTAATTTTAGTGTGCTTTTAGCATCTAATGTATCCAGGAGCTACAACGAGGACTCCTTTAGTCAGGGCTGATTTGGAATTGCAGGTGAAGCTCATGTATGTGCACATGTATGTTAAAATGATCCTCATGTGCTCCATGAGCACCAACCAGCCAGGCCTGCATTAAGTCCTGTCAGGAAGGATTGCTGCTCATGCTCTGGCTTTATTTTCCTGGATTCCTCTTGGGAAAGAACTGGCTTGTCACGTTCTCCCGGACCCTGTATTTACTTTTTCCTCATGACTTTTAGGTCGTGCTGGAAGTGTGCTGATGAAGCTGATTGTGTCCAAATCTGATAGAATAACAAAAGAAATTTGGACAAAGGAGAATCAAAGCAATAGGTTAGAGCTTCTTTATCTCTGAAGTGAGCTAAGGAGCTCTCAGAGATGGTAAAAATTTAGTGTATTCTAATGACTTTTATCTAAGGAATATGTGGAGTTTCTCAGAAAGAAGTTAGAGATATTATCTGAAATGATCTTATACCTCTTTTGTCATCAACCACCAAAAGAAAAAAAACAGTAAAGAAGATTGGAAATGGGCAGGCTTCTGTGATTGTATCACTTTCATGCTGATTCTTTGACCTAATTTTGATGCAAAGAGGAGACACAGGTTTTCTTCATTTTGAGTAGGTGCACACAAAAGTCACAGTTCAACAGGTGCCAGAATTGTACCAAAATTCAGTGTTTTCTTCCCAGCAGCCGAGGAATTCAAATGAGGCTGCTTTGTTCATTTTAAGAAGGTGGAGAATGCCGACAGAAACTTAATAAATACTGTGTCAGTTGAGCTGGGAAAGGATACAGAAGAAATAGTACTGAGCTAATGGAAAGGATCTTTTAATATTATCTCCTAACCTGACTGGTGAATTCAGTGCGTCAGCAAGGGAGGATTTTTACTGTGAAAGAATCTGTAGGACTAAGTCACTGTCCGGTGGATTCATATAGACCTCGAGTAGCTTTTCAGTCCACGATGTGAGGTATGTTCCTGGCCATCGTGGTTTTTTGATTGATTGTTTCTTGCTGTTGCTATTTGTGGAAAAGTTTGAAAGGTAAAATGATTTTTATTAGGAAATCTCCGGGAAATACATTGTTTGAAAGGAATAATAGCTGAAAGCTGTTGCATTGTTTGACTTAAATAGCTGCTTTGTCTAGTAGTGGGTAGTTGTTGAAGTTGGAAAAATTAAAAGTTGTAGGAGTTACCAAGGTGGAGAGAGTGAACTGCAGTGGTGCAGAACACAGGTGAGAATCTATTTTTATATTTTTTTATTTACTTTTTTTTTTTACATTTTTACTCTCTCCAAGTTCAGAGAATATCACACTTTAGATAGTATACTGTCTAAAGCATATATATACAAGTATACTTTTAAAGATGAACCTTAAAACAGAAGCTTTTTTCAAGTGCTCCTTGCTTGTAGTTTACTTGGAGTGTCCCGACTGTAGCTTGGCTGCAGGTGTCGGGTTCCTCAACCCCAGGCAAGAGTAGATGAAGGGGTGGGATGTGGGTAATTTTGTTTGTATTAAAGTTGTGTAAAGTGGAAGTATTTTTTCAAGTTACAGTAGAGATGATCGGAATTCTATCTAAATAAAAATAGTTTCTTTGCTGCAATTCTGTTGCATTTTTAACCA
>JAUBOD010000183.1:262354-272441 GCA_032353885.1 Nothura maculosa
CTCCGGGAAATACATTGTTTGAAAGGAATAATAGCTGAAAGCTGTTGCATTGTTTGACTTAAATAGCTGCTTTGTCTGGTAGTGGGTAGTTGTTGAAGTTGGAATAATTAAAAGTTGTAGGAGTTACCAAGGTGGAGAGAGTGAAATGCAGTGGTGCAGAACACAGGTGAGAATCTATTTTTATTTTTTTTTTTTTACATTTTTACTCTCTCCAAGTTCAGAGAATATCACACTTTAGATAGTATACTGTCTAAAGTATATATAGAAAAGTATACTTTTAAAGGTGAACCTTGAAACAGAAGCTTTTTTTAAGTGGTCCTTACTTGTAGTTTACTTGGAGTGTCCCGACTGTAGCTTGGCTGCTGGTATCAGGTTCCTCAACTCCAGGCAAGAGTAGGTGAAGGGGTGGGATGTGGGTAATTTTGTTTGTATTAAAGTTGTGTAAAGTGGAAGTATTTTTTCCAGTTACAGTAGAGATGATCGGAATTCTATCTAAATAAAAATAGTTTCTTTGCTGCAATTCTGTTGCATTTTTAACCAAGACTTGTTTTTATTTCAAATGTTTAGGATAAAATTAGGGATGTCCAAATCCCCCCAGATATCTTAGGACTGTTTAATACTGCATTACAGTCAGCATGAAACAGGGAGTAATGCATTTCTTTCTGCACTTGCTACTGCTTTTTCTGTTGTTTATTCTTCAGTTCTTGCATTCTGAGGCCGTGTGTTCTAGGGACATAATTTAGTGACCTCGCCAGGTCACTGGGCTAGTGGGCAAGAGTTTTAATAAAAAACATGTTAGTGTCAAGGAGCAGGTGCTCGTTTTGAACTCCCATAGCGCTTACAATTAATCTCGGTGTTAAGTTGTACAATAATCTTACACTGCTCTTTATCTTCACACAAGACTGACAGAGTGGAAATGTTCCCTAGTAAATGTAAGGATACCTTGGAAACTTTCAGAAGTTGTTGAAATTGATCAGAAGGTGTAGCAGGGAATTGATACATTTTACAAGTGTTACAAATTTTATAAATCAGTAACATCCCTAAGTTTTAAAACCTAGGCCATTAAACTTTGATACGTAGTTAGTGCTTGCTTGGGTGCATAGGTACTGTGTGAAAATGTCATAAAAACAAAAGGAAATTGCTGTAAATAACACATCTTGTACCTGTTTCAGTACTGTTACCTATAGAAAATCAATTTCAGAATATGAGCCAATATCTACTCAATTGTCCACGATAATAGTATTGATAATAAAAGAGAATTTCATTGAAGAGAAAAGCCAAAGGAGAGCCAAAAAGTCTCATACTGTAAGAAACTGCAGAAATGGATCAAAGATTTGACAGGAAGTTTAATGTGTACATAAGTAGAGGCTGACAGGAACATGCTGTGTGTGTCAAAGGTTCCAGTGATGGAAAACTGCAACATAGTGCTCACTGACCACAGCGTGAGCCTTGACACACACTGTAAATAACCCAAAGATATATGACTGCATTAAGCACTAGCCTGGTGTATTAACAGCAGTAAATCTAGACCAGCAGAAATGCTTGGCAGATAAGACTTGCTCTGATTAATATTTCTAACAGACTAATAAGAGTATTGCAGACAGTTCAAACTGTGACAGTTTTCTCTTCTCTTCCAGAGTTGCCTATGTGGATAGTGCTCTTAGCACAGTAAAGATAAAAGCTGAAGACTCGTGTGGTCGACAACATCTAATCACGCTGAAGCTGAATGCAAAGGTACATTTATATATGGAAAAAAAAAATTCTTGGAAAAAAAGAAATGCATTATTTAAATTCATGAGGTGTTAGATATCTCTTTCTAGAAATGCTGGCATGTTTTTTAGGCTAGCTAATGTGTTTTAGTTTCGGCAAAATGCTGTTATACTGAGTAGAGTTTTCAGACTTTAACTTCATTTAGAATTCACACTATTTTCTGGTTATCTGTAAGAATCTTTTCATACGAAGCTGCACACCACATGCAAAAGCCTTTTATGATATTGCAATTATTTGACTGTATTACAAGCAAAGCCATTTGGGAGACTTTTGTTAATTATCTTTCAGTGCAGAGACTAAACACATAATAAGAATTATAGCTGAGTTGCTTCGTTAGCAACTCCTACTACTGAAGCTGTAGAGAAGGATTTATGACAGGCTGCCTAGAGAAGTGGGGGCCTTATGGTTTAGGGAAAAAAATATTTTTAGGTTAAATAATTGACTGATTCTCACAGTGTTTGTTTCTGCCAGACTGTTCCTATTACTAATTATCCCTAGAACTCCTTAAATACTGGACTGACTTGTGCTTTGCAAATTTACTGTGCTGTAGTTTTAAGTGGAGCATGGCAGGCTGTGTGTGAGTTTTTGGCAAAGTCCTATGGATATTTCCTAGTTTGGATTCATTCCTGAGGGGAACCAAACTAATGCCATGCTTGGAAAATATTCACAAAATTTTAACATATCAGAAAAAATGATTGCTTTGTAGATTTTCACATTGCAAAACATGAATCTCTTACCAGAAAAACTGAATGTCCAGGCTGTGTGGTGACAGTAATAGAGTGTTGGGTTGTCTTCAGAAAATCCACTCGGGGAACAAATGGATCCTAGACGGTCACTTCAGTGACTGTATGAGCTGTCGAAGTGCTGCTGGTTTGTGGTGGGACCTAGGGCAACGTTGTGGGTCCTAGTCTTGAAGGAATGGAGATTGCACGTGGTGGCGTAAGACACACTTTCACCTTTGCAGATTTAGTACATTCCATGCTGAAATCTTCTAGTTTGTCATAAGATGATTTTATTTTACCTCAAAGGGACAAATGATCTTGTGGCTAAAACTACTTAATTGTGGAGTAGTTTTAAAAAATTATAAAAGTGTATTTTAAATATACATATATACTTACATTTGCAGGCATACACATGGGTGATGAAGGCATAACTAATTTGCTTGTCAGTCTAACTGAATACATGGATGGAAAAGTATGATGTCATGGTCTTTAAAGCACAGGAGCAGTATAAATAGACCTCACTATATAGTCTGTGCTCACAAGGGAGCTGCTTTTCCATACTTGCTATGACACTGCAAATGAAATGCACATTATTATCCCTAAAATTCTTCTTTAATTTAATGGCAAGTGAAGTACAGTACCATTAGGAACTAGAAAAATATACCCTGTATGTGAAATACTGCAGGGAGTAATTGCCTTGAAGCAGATCCTAAGCAGCGTAGGTTTTTAGGAATACTGCAATTCTACATGGAAAAAAATTCCCGGAAGGGCAGCAGAGTTGAGCTTGGAAGAGCTCTCTGAAGATCTTCCAGTCCCGCTCCCCCTGCTCACGTGTGATCTCTACACAATCTGTTACTAGAATGTAACTGGCTGGTTATTAGATGCTGCTTGTTGTAATTCTGGCCGTTTCTAGAGGTGCTCTGAGGCCCAGCACGAGGAAGAGCTGAGGCCTCTTCCCAGCACTGCTAAAAGATGTCCAAAGGTCTGAAGCAATAGAGTTGTTATACATCCGTTTTTGACTTTTTTATCAGATAACAGATATATTATCAGATATAATATAATATAAGGTATATTGTATGATATTATAAGATAACATAATTAAAATTAATATATATTATTGTAGTAAGTAGGTTGCTTGTGATTTTAATGCCCCTCCCCAAATTTTAGTAGGCAACTGCAAGAACTTGAGTCTCACGTAGCAAACAGGATGTTTTGAAGAAATTATGTGAATGGCTTGGCCTGAGTTATAAAAGTTTTAGATGCATGCTCGTAAATTAAATGTATGTATTTTCTTTAATAATTGCTTAAATTGTTAGGAAGAATTATAGGATGATTGCCAAGCTGAATTTGAATGAACTATAATATGCAATACGATGTCTTTGATATGCTCTGTCCAAGTATTTTACAATACCATCTCCTTGGGTATCTCCTTACCTTAGCTTATGTAGGATTTCATCTTACAAGGTCTAAAAGCATTATGCTAAACCTATATACAGAATTATTGTTGCATAAAAATTCATAGTTGCTGGCAGTTAGCTGGTGCACAGAAGTACAACATTGTGCTGTGCTGTTAAAGGAAATTTGGCTAGAATGCAGAGAAAAATCTGCTCTAGGGCTGCTTTAGAAATAATCCCAAGTTAGTGGAATCTCTTTGCAATCGCTTGTTCAAAGGCATCCTATGAAAGTGCATAAAATGAATTTACTTACCAGAAAAGTTAGCACATAATAGGCTGATGCTGCTGGGGTGGTCCCAAAACTCATCCTACACAACGATTGCTCTGTTCTAGCCACACTTTTATATACAGAAAACAAGTTTACCTCACTCTAGCACTCGAGTATATCATGAAAAATAATACCAACACGAGAAGAAAAGAAACTGAACAGTGTTTGTGGAGAGACATTTTAAAATTGGAACTGTCTGCCGCCTAATTTAGATGTTTCAGGTCTCTTGCTGTGTCATTGTTGTTTAATTTGTCTGCCACCGATTTGATAAAACTGTAAAGCACAAGATATTTGAGTTGTAAATGTTGTCTTTGTAAAATGGATTTCCAGCAAAAAAGTAGATGAAAGGAAATAAAAAATACAAGTTTAAAGAAGTTTCTGTGAAATACATAAATCTACTAGATTATCAAAGAAAATCAAAGCACTAGAATGGATGCTTCCAGGAAGCTGTATTTCTTATTTACTCTTTCCAGCAGACAGAAATTGGAAATGAGTGCAGAAATACATTTTGAATAAAACCAAGATACATATTAAAAATTAAGAATGCCTCCTAAATAATAATACTACCTGGGCGTGGGGGGTTATTTTGGGCAGCAGCAGAGTTAAGCTTCATCTGTCTTAACTCTTTAATTCTGTGAAGAAATTGAGCCTTCTCTCTTGCCCTCTGCCTCCCCAAAAAAAA
Source organism: Nothura maculosa (assembly GCA_032353885.1). Lineage (NCBI taxonomy): Eukaryota > Metazoa > Chordata > Aves > Tinamiformes > Tinamidae > Nothura > Nothura maculosa. The sequence continues at coordinate 267,251 of JAUBOD010000183.1, forward strand.
GATTCGCTAGTGCACTTGCTTGGATGGGCAGTTTATTAATATGCTGCTGATATTCTGTTTATTTAAATTCCTGTAAGTCTGCAGCACAGGTCACTGCTGGAGTTTGATCAGGTGCATTGTACTAAAGGTTAGATTAGATGAAAAGATGCAACTTCTCAAAAGAGAAGCTTTACTGATAAGCTGATAAAATTTTGGATGGCTGCTCTTAGAAAAGGACATTATTAATTCATAACTGAACATTTTTTTCTTTGACCAGTTTGTTCCACAGGATTCACGTTAGAGTGCTGAACTGCAGTGTGTTTTCTAAAATTTTTTTTGAGTTATCCAAGTTCTTTATATACCTTCAGTGTTTTTAATAGAGCTGTTTTTCCTTGTCCTCATGGGTAATCCTTAATTTGGGAGATGGGAGTTGTTTGCTCTCATTCTGGGTACAGTAATCCCTTTCTAAGGGGCATGTGCTTACTCTGATTGCTTGAAATTTCAAAACAAGGAATGTTGCCCGTAACAGCCCCGACCAGGCCGGTTTAAATGCAAATTCCTTCCTGGGTCACACGAGCTTTTTTTGCCTCCAGCTCTGGTGCCTGGGGGGTGAGAGTTTGGCACAGGTAATGGACAAATGTCCACATCTTCCCTTCGACTGATAGGGTCAACATGCCAAGAAAGCCACGTTTTCACATTCGACCTTTTTGTCACAGAAGGCTTTTTTTTTTTTTTTCCAATAAATCTTTGAAAACATCGAGCACATCACAAATTGTGAATTCTCTTCCTATGGTAAAATCTGATGCACAGAAATGTTGAAGTGAAGATTTCTTCTTTAAATGATAATTAATATTTATAACTATTTCTGCAAATGCTTTACATATTTTTCTTTTGAAAGCCAAATTCCCAAGATGCTTGAAGTGCTCATATTTCATTAGCAAATTTGGCAGCTGAGTATGTCTCACTTTAAATCACATTTGATTAATAAAAAAAAATAAGAAAGAAAAATAATGTATTTTTTCCTTCCCTCAGTATCCTACAGAGCCACCAGATTGCCTTGTGGATTTTCCTGTTCAGTTTGCTGTTTCTTGGATGCCCCAGGTAAAATGCTGCAGTATGCATCTTTTCTAATACCTGCAAAGCTATTAAAACATATATGCAAGTTAATCTGAATTTACTCTGGAAAACACTTGAAGTTTAATTTCATTTAAATCAAGAAAATAGATTTTACAGAAGTGATGCTTTTCCTAATTCTAACCCTTGCCGGGTTTTCTACCCATCAGTAAATTTAGCCTGTCTTTAGTGCGTTGCGTTTCTGTAAGGAGCCTGGCTGGAGGCTGCATCACTCTGGGTTCAGAACGGCTGCAAAATTGTGAGTGCTGCCTCGGAGCGTCTCCATGCCAGAGCCTCGGCAAAAGCCTGCAGGAATGGATCTCTGCAAATGAAAAATATATTGATTTCCATATAGAATTGTTCCTGTGATTTTTTTATTCTTTGGTATGGTTCAGGAAATTTAGGTATTGTTTATCCCTTCGCTTGCACTGGGTTCCATATGCTGCAGGCAGGATTTTACCTGTCATTTCTAACTTCATATGCATTTTGAATATTACTGTTTTATTAATTTTACAGCCTTGTAAATGCTCAAGCAAAACTGGTAGCAAAATTTAGGAGATCTTCAAATGGGTGAACGCTGTGGTTCCTAAAAGGGAAAGAGGAGATGGTTTACATGTCTGCAATATAGAATTACGTGAAGTTTTGATATTGATAAGTCTTTAATACGTGTAGGTCACCTTTCATGTAAAAAGTGACAGGCTTAACTAAAATTGTGCAATTGCATTATGATAATATAAACTCCTGTGAAAGAGAATATAAATAGAATTCAGGTAATTGATTTTTTTTTTCTGTCTGCTGTTGCCTATTTCAGGTTCCTTTCACTGCTTGTGGACTTGAAACTTTTTTTTTTTGTATAATAATAGACATGGCTTTATGGCATCCATATTAAAAATGGGTAATTTTCCTTATGGTCCCTGTCTTCCTGCTGGGTTGATAATGTTTTGATGTATTTTTCTTTTGCTCTGATGAGAGGTCTGCTGCTGCTGCTCTGACATATTCATTTGGATGAATAATTATAACTTGCACAATGTCAGGCTGAAGATGGTGGGGTTTTGTGCGTCGTGACAGGCCTAGTAGCCAGTGCAGGTGTCTCACAGCAGGATCAGCAACAGCCAGTGGATTCTGGCTCAGAGGAGACATTTTAGAGTAGTAAGAAATCAGCACCAAGGGCAATGCTGCTGCTGCTGCCGTTCCAAGTGCCAAATAAATGCAGAGTGCTTCTCAATGACAAGCGCAAGAACATCTACTTATTCCGGTGATGATCTTGTTCGAAGCCCCAGATAAATGTGCTGGCTGCGCGTTTCCGCGCCCCGCGAGCTGCGCTTGGCAGCGCTCGTGCGGCTCAATGCTGGTGCCCTCGCAGCAGGGTGGTGTTTCTGCACTGCCCACTGCCCACCTGCTTTGGTACATGAAGGTCAGGAGAGTGGAAATTAATGACTAATGAGGTCGTGGAGCCAGCCAGCAACGAGGCAGCCATATAGGATGCGGAAGGTAGAGGGATGTGAATTATAGTGCAGTTGTTTCGATAGGAACACACTGGCATTTATCATATCCATGCTTTCCTTAAGCAAAGGAGCTTCACATGCCTCAGCTTCCTATGCCCTCTATTAATACAGAAAGTTTGGGTAGTTGACAGGAAACTATATTTAGTTTGTGAGGAATAAGCGGTAGTCTGAATGTGTTTGAAGAACCATAAATTCCTTAGGTGATGCAGGAGATCCCTTGGCCAGCCAACAGTCGTTCACTTTATTGAATTGTTTTCTGTCTACCCAGGGCTCTGGGTAGCTGATATTCACGGGCTAATGGCTGTGGTTTCCTGATACCTGCTTGTAGAGTTTCTTTAATATGTATTGCAATGCAATTCCCTAATTATGACTTGTATTTTGTACATCTTTTAACTGGGACTTTGAGATACGCTTATATTTTAATTGGCCTGAACATGAGTATGTTTTTAACTATTTTAACTATATTTTAACATTTATTGCTTGAGATCCCACATATGAACACTGGCAAAGCTCGGAACAGTAAAATGGGAATCATTTTGTACTGGTGACATCAACATTACTTAAGAAAACCATTGGCACAAAACTCTCCCTTCTAAAACACAGGATGGGGGTAAGATCATTCTAGAGGAGGAAAAAATGTTTGACTATAAAAGAGACTTTTCCCTTAATTAAGAGTTCAATTATCTCTAAAAATAAATACATATGACAGTTCATCTATTGTCTGTATTTGTGACAAACCTCCAAAAGGTGAAGAAATTCACCTGGCTAATGCTGGGTCTTGTCTACCAGAAGTCATCCCAGATGGCATTAAGGGCTTTCTTTAGGCATCTGAACTGTAGCCTCCTCATCAGAGATGGTGGCCACTTCAGCAATTTAATAAGTTGCCTGTTTTGATAGGATTAATCGAGGCAACGTTTGCACTGCCCATTGGGGCTGCTCTCACTGATGAGTCCCCAGGGGAGGAAGGAACAAGGGCAGGTGCAGCTTTGCGGGAAGCAGCGGGGCTTGGATAAGCCCGTGCAGTTTGGAGCACACAGGAACGTGCCCTTTGGAAGAGGACTGATTCAAATCCTCACAGTCACGTGTGCTACTCTGTAAGTCCATCCGTTAACAAGGACTGAGTGCATCATTCCAAGCCTGCCCATTGTCATCTGTAGAGGCAAAGACTGAGCAGATGCGTTCCTAAGATTTACCCTTAAATATTACAAATATTCTTGGAAGCCTTGCAGCATATTTTATTGGGTGCAAGAATTAGTGAAGTATTTTTTTAAGTCTTATTAATATTGCTTAGCAATAAGTCCATTATTGCTACTAATGGAGTTTTTGCTGCGAAGAATTGGCATGAAATTTAGAAACTAAGTTTCCCTTGGGATAAGAGTTTTAGATTCACCTCCCATCTATATGAAATTCCTTAGAATTTATTATATAAATCTCTATATTAGCATTGCTGTCATTTTTCTCTTGATACAAAAACCATAAATATGTAAGTGTTTGAGGCTGCTTTTTTAGAGGTTGTAGAGCCCTTCTTTAACCCTCCTTCCCCAACAACCTCTCTCACTTCTAAACACTGTGTTTCTTGGAAGTGACCTTTGAGCAGCATTTTGGTGTGGCTTGTTAGCCCTGTACAAAAATGATTCGTCTCTCTCTCTGTTACTGATTTTGCTAGTTTAACTGTTCACTGCTCTATTTCATTTAATGCCTGCCATTAGTTACTATGATATCAGTTCCTTTAGATATTATTGAATTATAGGTTTTTCTTACTCTCAATATTTTTCCCTTTTCATTTGTCTTCATTTTTATAACTGTCTTAAATTTCTCTAATTTTCTGTTTTCTTAGGTGTTTGAAATTCCTCCCAATTTTATGACAATTGTGAATTCTTTCAGCTTGCTCTTTATGTCGTTTTTAAGACTTCTGACTGTCTGATCTGATAGAATATCTGATTTTCACTGACCAAAATATTTGCTTCGTCTCCTGCAGCTGTTGCCATTAAAAGAGAAAAATATCATCTCATGGGAGATATAAAGCAGTTTGACCAAACTTTTCTGAAGCTGCCGCTGAGCCATTTGAAAGTTGCTATGATGTTTACGTTGCTCTTTTTTCTGGAAAATAACAGCTTTAACCCAGTCTCTTCAAACACCTGTTTTCAGAAGCTGATATCACAGATTCACGAGCCCCCAATTAACAATGAATTGATATTTAGACCATATTGCTGTTATATTTTGTATGAGTATATAGCAGATTTTTGCCCCATGGAACCTAGAGTGAGCTGGCGCTGGGATGCTGAATGAACGCCCTGCAGACAGGGAAACCTGTCCATGTGGAGACTCGCTTACTTATGCTGTGGTTTCATAAGAGATCCCTAGTTGCATTCCACATTTTAATTGGGAAAATTTGGGAGCACAGGCTCCCAGATTAAGACTGGAAAAAGTGTGCAGAAATCTTGAGCATTTAGAAGTGAATTTCTAGATTTGAGATTTAGAGTTGTGTGATGCCATCAATCTGGACGTGAAGCTTTCGGGAGCATTTCCGTGCTAGCGTTTCCTGCCTCCTGCTGCCTGCTAATTCCTCTGGGCATGGACAGCTGATTTTGTCA
>JAUBOD010000183.1:290113-315973 GCA_032353885.1 Nothura maculosa
ATTTAACTAAGGCAGCAGCTAAGCACAGAGAGACAGAAAGGAAAGGAAAGTTTAGGGCAGGAGAGACGAGGTGGACAGGACTTCAGAAAGGAGCACGGCAGGAAGAGAGGAAGGCAGAAGCTGAGAGCCAGAGTAGCCCCCCCAGGCCTGCCCTAGCAGAGGCGCCTGGTAGGAAAGTCCACATGCAGCTGGCTCAGATATGAGAGAAGGGAATCCAGAAGAGGATTCCAGACAAAAACTCAAGGCAGAAGCTAGAAAAAAAGGTCAGGAATAAGAAATCAGATCAGTGACAATGTCAGTCAAACAGGCATTAGAGAAGAACAAGGGGAAGGGCTGGAAAGGCTCAGCTAGGGTGGGTGGGAGAGCTGGGCAGGGAATTCTCAGCAGCCCCAAAGACTCCTCTTGGCCTGGACTCACCTGCCTGCCTGGACCCCTCTGCTCCTGCTCATCTCAAGGCTGCTTATTCTGAAAGGATTTCCAGGAGTCCCAGAAGGACTGTCTCTGCTTGCACACTATATCTTGCCCTAAGATCAGAGCCCAGTAATACTGCTTGGACTGAGGCCTTTTCCTTTAGGGTGCAAGACTGGTTGATGAAGTTAATTTGTTCATTTTGTAATAATTCTGCTGTTCTTCTGCTCCCCTCAAACAGAGAAAGGCATTTAAGTGCTTTCCCCAGCAGACTGGAGCGCTGTGTGGTAGGCACTCTAAGCACACTTACTGCATTTGCTTCCAGAAGATTCCCATTCCATCACTGAATGTGGGAGCTCATCCAAAAGTCTGAAACAACACGACAAGGCAACAGTTTAATGTGGTTGTGCAGGAGATGATCCTTCATTTGGCATCTGGGGGGATAGCAAATCTCAATTCCAAAGGGAATGGACCAGAACGGCCTCCTAGGCAGCATTTGCACTTTGTGACAAGTAGAAGTGGGGACAGGACTACTTAGCACGCAGTTCCTTCGAAGTTACTACACCTTTTTTACTATAGGAATTTACTGTAGTAAAATCCCTTTTACTATAGGAATTTCATTTTCCCATAAAATAAACAGAGGATTAAATCTCAAATATTGCAATAAAGATATGGTTTACGAAAAAGGTAATTGAGCCTTTCTTGTGTTCTTCCCAAGACTCCTGACCATTCCCCTAAGCACGACATCAGGCTAGATGGACCTTTGGTCTGTCCAGGAGCTGATTTTCAGCATTAGAAATTAAAACCAAGCTAAATTAAAGGAAAATATGTATGTTTAAATGTATTTCATTTCTCCCAAATTGAAAATCCTCAAATGAAGCATCTCCTCCAATTATGGCATGACATGAGAACTTCTGAAAACAAGTTTACCAGCAGGAATCCTTAAGTCCTGTTTTTCCAGCATCCAGTGCTTTAGCACAGTGGCCTCAACTCCATTATTTGGAGTTTCACCTAGAAAGAATCACCTAAGAAGTTGTGGGGAATATGATGCACCTTTTCAACTGCATCCTCCTTCCCAGCTCTCCCAGTGCCTTTACAGTCACAGGGTCTCCACAGGGCTGGAGTGCTTGGAGCAGACCTGTGTGCTGGTAACTCGCTATCTCACAGGCCTGCGGATACATACTTGGATCCGGATGCCTGCTTCTGGCTTTCTAAAAGAGGATAGGCACAGGAAAACCAAAGTAAATAAGAGGGGAGAGCCTTGGCAACTTGCCTAAAGCCAAGGAACATGATTTGTGACTCTGAAACGGTCTTTCTGCTAACGGGAATCACCGTCCCTTTCTGTGCATTTCCCTGCTAGCAGCTCCTTGGTCGCTTTCTGGAAACACACCAGTAAAGGGTTAACTGCAAGGGAAGAATTAGTGGAGCAGCTTGATTGATTAAATTGATTTAACATTGAATTGCATAAGTGTTACCTTGCAGGGGGTTGTGTAATGATCACAACTTCTAAAGGAGAAATATTAAACATAACATAGGATGTCAACATTTACAGATGCAATCGGCATTATCCGCAGTCTGCAGGCTAACCTCTCTCGCTGCTGAGAGCCGGTGCCACACTGAATGCGCAGATTGATTTCCATGGAGCGGCTCTCCCTATTGTGTACCTCTGTTGTGACTTGCCCTACTTAAAAGTTTGCTTCTTGCTCCAGTTGTGATGATACATTTAAGGATAACTACTCTTCTGTAGATCCTTCTACAGGCGACGCTGTACCGCGTGCAATTAACTCTCTCAAGTCCCAACTGTGAAAGCAGTGAAAGAAAACACACACTCCGCGGCGTTAGTAAGCTCTAGCGAGTCATGCTGGGAAAAAGAAAAGATTTAAGCAAGTTCCTTAGTGTTCTGGTGCTTAAGTGTTTATAATAGCAGTCAGCTTAAATGGCATTAAAAATCTACACCTGAAAAATAGTATTGAATATAAAGGTAAATAAATTAAATGCACATGTGAAAGAAAACTTTCAAAGGCCTTTTGCCCTGTGGCCTCCACCAAGCACCCATGAAGCTGAATGGCCATGTCTAGTGTCCCTCTGCATGTGCAGTATCAGCTGTACTCGTTCACACCATTTCTTTTCAAAAATGGCTTGTTAAAAGATATGTAGGAGAGGAAATATCTGTGTATTATGTCTTTATCATCACATCTCCATCACAGTAACATACATAAACATGTGCAAAATGCATATGTGCAAATGCATAAACATGTGCAAAATGCATATGCATACAGAGTTTGCATTTTTAACAGCTTCTAACATCTCTCTTAATTAAGGAAAATTGTTTTAGCTTTCATGTGAGGTGATACTCTACAGGATGTGAGCTCTCTTTGAAATTCCCTTTCAGACCTCTTTGGTAAATGCCAGAACACGTTATAGGTGTGTGCATGCGAGTGTGGTTTTATTTATTTTTACTTGGTTTTTGCAGTCTGGACAGCTACAGGGTCCTTGAGGTTCTGCTCCCAGGGCAGTCTCCCACACGCCCACTGCAGCATGCAGTAGCCGAGGATTTCAAGGTCACCTCGTCTAGATGGGGCTAAAACAGAAGAGGGAGGGGAAAGGGAGAAAAAAAGATGAAGAATAAGAACCAATTCTTAGCAAACAGAAAAGGCCAATTGAACTACTGTTGATGAAATATGAAAAAGCCAAATGGGCCAAGTGTTTTGTTTGTTCAGCTGTATGAGACCTGAAACGCCCAGGCGTTTGGCCACAGTCCACAGACAGGCAGCAACTTGTTACCGCTGAAGTAAGGGTCAGTTTTCTCACCTCCTCCAGCTTCATCCTTCCTCAGCCGGGCCTGTCACATGGACTCGATCCCTATGGCCTCTGACATGATCCAGACAGCCCATAACTGAGCACCAACACTTTCTCAAAGAGCCAAGCAGTAAAACAAAGAAATAAATGTCTGCTGCTAAATTGCTAACACATGTTCCAGGAAGTCCATGGGGTCCGCGTTGGTCAGGCAGGGACCCTGTGCGTGCAGACTAAACACTGATGGCCTTTCCTGCTCTGCTCCGAGCAGCTGGGACGTGGAAGCTAGGACAAAACTGCCATCTAGTGTCTGCTGGCGCGGCGAGGAGCTCGGCGGGCGCTGCCGGCGCCGCCTCAGCCTGTCGCTGCCCGGCTGGGCACTGCGGTGGGCAGGAAGGGCAGGGATGTCACAAACAGCTTACGCTCGTCCCGGGCAGCCCATGCAGATATACTAATATAACACACTAAATAAAACAGAAATAATACTGTCAAATATTAACTACCTTCTGTAGGGAAGAACGGATAACTTAAATTAATCTATAGACTGACTCCTATATGAAAAGAAAAATACTAATGGAATTATTTTTGCTTATTTCCACTCGGAACAAAACTAACTTAAAATAAAACACAAAGAATTGCTGCAATATGTCCTTGTATAGGGTTGACTTCCACTCTGCAGTTTGTGAGACAATACAGATTACACTAACACAGGAAACTCTTGGTCATAATTAAAATACAATAGGCCAAATACAAATCAGACAAAATACAAAATTCACTCTATACTTTTCCAAAATGAATTTGAACTCTCCTAGAATGAAAGAAGAGTTCAGATTCATTTGGTACTTTTTTCTTCAGCACAGACTACCAGTAGAGCATAGCGCTGTTAATCCAGCTGTAAACAGACATCATATTTTATGGATCTTCATTAAATAAATTCCAGAAAGTCCCTCAGCAAACTTATCGTTTAATTTCAGAAGTCACCCGCTAAAAGCCCTGTGCCAACATCTCATAACCACGTCTTGTTACCATCCACACATTACTATAAAAGCAGAAGACAAGATTAGTTCTCAGGCATTCTCTATCTTAACTGCTATTAGGCTATCGGATTATTAAAGGCCCTTCAATCTAAGGCCGTCCCCTGGGTGTCGTTTATTTTCTGCACTACATTCAACAATGTCCTAATGCAGGGCTTGGCTCTCATATTAAAATACAAACACAATCTCGACCACTTGCTGCTCTGTAGCAATTTCTCCAGTCATAAATCTCCTGGTAACTGTGGAACAATTCCATTCATACACATGTGTTCACAACTCCTTTTTCCATTATGGCAATTCCAGATTATAGCCATGCAAGCCGGCGTTTTGGACTGTGGATCCTCTGATTTTCACAAAAATGCTTTTCTGGCACCAGTTTGTATCGGATGGACTACATTCAAAGTGGTCGTTGGAGATCATCATCAGAATTAGACTGGAGCACTTTTTTTTGCACCAAGGGAGTAATTGATGGGAGGCAGTAAGGAAGGATTTCGGAAGCTAACCCGAGATAACTGCTTGGCTGCCGAAAGAGTCCCTGGAGAGAAAAGTTTACTTAGTTGGGCCAGGTCTAAACACCTTCTAATTCCCATTTAGCTCTTTTGTCCATTTCCTTGCTACTCTGGCAGCAGTAAGTGCAGCAGGACGTCCCTAATGCCTTCCCAAAGCCACAGTGGCCAGCACAAGGCCGCTGCAGGGAACTAAGCCATTCGGCACTAAAAATACAGGGAATGTTTTACAAAGAGAGGGGAAAATCCCTATTGCTTTGTCTATCAGATCCCTGAAAGGATCTGCTATGTAAAGGTCTTTACCCACCTCTTTCACAGATCCAGATGCAAAAGGCAGCGCTTGATTATCTGACCGCACCACCTTTTCCCCTGCTCCTCTTGATGCAGGTGCTCATTCCTTAACTTTTTACAGGAGACTGATCCTTGCAAATTAATTAATTACCTAATATTTAATGAATTAATATGATCTATACGCAGTGAAATAGATTTTCATCCCATATTCAATCCTATTACTCGGGTTTTATCTGTATTATTATTTGGAAGCAATCAGTCTGCTCCTCCTGTCTGCGAGCCCTGGTTCACGGTGGAGCCCAGCCCGGCCTCGCTGTTCGCGTGGCAGCCGCTCAGGAACCAAGCGGCTCCGCTCGCTAACCTGGTGCTCCTACAGCAGCACGTGTTCAAAACCACATCTAAAACACATTCTCTTTTATTCCTCAGTTAACTAAAAATTGCTCTGTTTTAAAATGTAGATGTGTGATTTGTACTTTTCTATTCATTAAGATTTCTCTTTTTTTTGGTATTTTGTAATTTCTTATGAAATACTATTTAATGGGCTCACATTGGTAATATTTTGTTTTATGGTATTTTTTCAGTTTAACTTTTTTAGCTGAAGATTTAAAGCAAGATTCTGCACTCACTCCTGCAAAGATAAATCAGAAACAACCCTGCTGAAGTTAATGAATTAACGACTACGACAACGAAACCCAAGTCGGGTCACAAAGTTTTATATACACCACAAACATATATACTCCCCATGCGGACATGGGGTTGAACAATAACTCAGAATAACGTAACTAAAGCAATTCACACTAAGAACAGAATATATTATGTCTCTCTGTACACTAGATTTGGCAGTTTGCTGAGTTCTAATATAAATTCAGATTACTATTTCAAAATGGAACATAAATGATCTCACATCAGCCATTCTAAGCGTTCAATCCCTCAATGTGCTACAAAACTCATCTTCAAGTCACATAAATAAGCCCCTTCCTCTGTGGCCCTTATTAAGCCAACTTTCTCAAGCCCTTTATATAGATCCAGGAGGCTAACGAGAGGCAGAGATGAAATGCATTTCTGTTATTTTTAATTAGTACTACTACACTACAATTTCACCATAGCTGCTTCTCTAGACTGGAAACTTTGCATAGAAAGGACTATTTTAGTTGCTTCTATTGTATTCACATGCAGGAGAATCTCCAATTCTTATCGACATTATCAGCATCCAAATTCATACTAATCCACAAATAAACAAAACTCATTTACCACAACCACTAATTCAAAAGCCTCTATAAAATATGACCGTTAACATGACCAGGGAGAAGCACAGTTACATCAAAAACAATTCATCACAGTGTTTTAATCTACAATGAACTAAAAGCAACAGAAGTTTTTAACTTGGGGTTGAGAAGACAAAACCAGGCAAAGAGGAGAACATGCCAAAAGCCAGTGCCCATATCAGGGTAGGAAGGAGCAAACAGTGAAGTCCTCCTTTGCCCCGACCAGGTTCTGGATCAATCTGGGGAATTCACTGCAGCAGGACAGGAAATAACTGAGTAGAGTGGATGCTGTCCCACGTACAGTCTTTGAGAAACACACAGCAAAGGGCAGCCCACCTAGAACTCACTCGAACAACATAAAAATAAGCAACCAGCTCCCTCTGGCTACTAAATATACATGATAAACTCCAAACACACCTCTAGATGCAGAGCTATTTAGAGCTGAAGTGCTCTGAAAAGACACACGGGTTCAGAAGGAATCTTATTAACACCAGCCTTAGCTGTTAATATCCCTGTGCATCCTTCTTCACAAACTGACCCTGCACATATTCTAGCCAAGCTCTGCAAGAGCGTGAAAGAGTAAAATGGACAAGCCCTGAGCTGTGGTTTTTATGTGAAAGGCAACGTTTCTGTGAGAACGGCAAGGAAAAGGGGAACAAAACCTGCAGATGTTGCCCTGCGATGAGGCCGTGCAGGCTCGGAGTGCAAGCACCCGGCAACTCATTGCATCCAACACAAGTGCAACCTTCTTGCCTGAAAACGAGGCACAAGGGAAAAAAACAAACCAAAAAGCAAAGCAAAGACTTTTGCTCAATGAAAGCAGCTTGAGAGGAAACGTACTCGCCAGAATAACCATGTGCTGGAGGGAATTCGACACAGATAGTTCATACTCTTATGTTCATCAATGATAGCAAATTAAAATTGGTCTTAGGCACTCAATGCACAGGACTAGAGTATTTAAAAAAAACTCGATATGTTAAGCACAGTGTATCTCCAGAGAAATTAGGTATTGACTGCATGCCTCAGTGAGTAGAAAATCTACAAAAATCCATAAAATACATTGATTCAAATATTACTTTTTAACACTATGTAACTTGTTTTTTAATGTATATCGGGTGCAGATATAATTCTCTTTAATTATCAAGCAACAAGCAAAAATGTAAGACTGTTTATACAGTGCAGACTTCAAAATTGAATATGAGGTTTTACTCACCCAATCAAACGCTGTGTTAAAACCAACAGTGTAGTTGTGTGTCATAGGGAATTTGCATTAAAATGAGTTTTGATTAAAACACCACCTTGTTCAGGGCCCCCTGCTGGCCACAGACAAGTCTGCAAAAATCCAGCACTGAATACAAGCAAGCTGATGGTGTGGGCAGAGCCAGTGGCAAAGCCTTGACTTGGCCCATGACTTGGTTCAAATGCTAACATTGGATATAACTAGAGGATCTAACTGAGATGCTGCTCAACACTATTAACTCAACCTGTAGACTGTTAACTCTACCACCAAGAGCTGCCACGTGGTGTCCATGTGAGGGTATGTTCTGGATCCTGGAGGACTGCGAAGCCTCTGCAACTGAGGAGAGCTCCACATGGAGCTCCGTGTTGCTCCACATGGAGCTTGAGCAGCAAGGAGCAATGCAGCAAGGTCAATCTCTTGATTCAACTGTGTTGATTTAAAATAGCGTCCAATTGGCTTCATGGAAGGAGGCTACCACCTTCCAGAATTGCCAAGGAGCACTTTGTAAAGCAACAAATTCATAATTTTGTTTTAAAGTTCTGCATGCATCTCAAATCACTATGTATTCAGGTAACTGCTTTATAAATAGAAAGCAAAGCAAGTCACAGGGTTCTCAGTTTCTAGCTCAGCACAACAAATGGTGCTATTCAGGGAAAGTGAGAGTGGAGAAATATTTGTGCTGCTGTATACACTCAAGAAAAGCCCCTGGAAAGGATCTCATCTTTGTAAAACAACTTTCAAAAATTAAACTATATTTAAAGAGCGTTAGAAATATTCCACTCTGGAAATCTGCCAACGCCAGTTTCCACTGGTGCATGGCAATATAGTCTTTAAATACTTTTCAGAGGAGCGCCCCATTTCATTTTGCAGATAACAGATTATGCTGAGAGCATCAATCATGACATGAGAGCTTAAGAGACTGCTGAGCAAATACTTCTGCCCCATGGGCTGGGAAACTTGCAGTGCCCTAATGTCCCTAAACAGCTCCACAACTCTACACCTCACAGCAAAAGATGAAGGAAAAGCATAACTTGGCATCCAGGCCTGCAGCATCCCACACCGTTAGTGCAGATGTGCTTTTTCCCTGGAATGTTGAGAGAGCTGCCACAAATGGGAAACTCTGGTAATTTGACCTTAGTGGATTGAGGCTGCTGCGAAGCTAAAGCCAGAGCTGAGGCTCTGCATGAATATTGCAGATTCTCCCAACATGCCACATTTCCCATCATGTTCTGCAGGCTTTTCTGCTGGCTGCAGCAGAAAATCTGGAGACCTTCTCTCTGCAACCACTAACAAGCATGAGTTTCCTCGTTCTGAGGTTGGACTAACCTCACTCAAGGTACCTCTCTGACTATTTTCTTTTCTAGATTCCCCATTTTTCACCAATTCAACTCATCTGCAGCTGGCTTGAGGGATTTCTCCAACCCACAGGCTGCTTCACTCCCACCTGCATGCTACTAGTTTGCCTGCTGCATGTCCACCAGGCAACTTAATTCCTGTGTCTATTCAGCAGCTGAATCCTGATATACCAACCTCTAGTTAGTCTTCCAAAAGCCTCCACATAAAACACTGGTACTTAGCCACAGGTCTCACACTGCCAGGCAAAAGAGCCAGAGTCAGATCTCCAGAAAATGCACCGTATGCTTGGGTGAGCTGGAAGAGGCTGATACAGGTGCCCTCTGCACCACAGAGTATTTTTCAGCAGGTGAAATCATGCAATTGTCTTTGTGGCAAACACTTGACAGTCTTATTTCATTTTTCCTAATGACCAGAGTTAAACGACTGCAGGTTTTAACAGCGCCGGCAAATTATCAAGACCCTCTACATTACACGGTCAATGGTCCTTTTAATAGAAAAAGCAATAATATACAGTTGTTTGTGCCAACTAAAACTCGTTAGAAAGTATTAGTTTAAGGTAACAGTTCAGCAGCTATTAACAAGCACAAATTTCTGTAGCTATCATTAATGACACTGTGATCTTAGCCAAACTGGCAACATCAAACCATTCCTTTTGCTTTAGAAGATCTGGGGAGGGGAGGCAAGAATAAAGAAAAGTTAACAAAAACACTGTTTTGTATTAAGAGTCAAAGTTTTTCAATAATCACCATTTTTTCACTAGCATAACATTAGAATTGACTTTTTGTCTTGCTGACATAGCAACTAAGAAAGTTGTGTTGCATTGACCATATTGATTGTGAACAATGCAGCCATCAGTGGGACTCTGCACCATATATTTTCAATATTGACCTCCCATTCCCTTTTCCATGGCTCTGTGGGTCTGCTATTGGATTTGGACTGCAGTGTAATAAACAGCTAAGGTTTAATTAATGGTAAATGAATACAAGACATAGGTTATGACTTTAACTAATTAGGGAATTGTTGAATTAAGTCTGCCTTGGAATGCAAGGCAGTATAATCAATATCCAATAAAAGGACTATGTATGTAATTTACCTGCAAATGTGTTTCCAATACCATCAAAGTGAGTTTAAATAAGTAAGATATATGAAAGGCTACTGGAAAAAGATTTCAAAAGTTAACACTTTACGGCTTCAAGAGAGGCTTTCTCCTTGCAAAAGAAATGTCATCTTGAAATATTCTCCAATAATGTGGCTGGTGACACTCAGGTCCAGATCTCCACAAAGGCCTCTTCATAGGCTCAAAACATTTGTTCTTGACACTGTCTCTGCCGAGTACCACAAACACAAGCCAGCAGTGCCTCACAAATCATGGAGTTTAACAGTGAGCTTCTCCCAGGGCACTCCAGTCTATCTCCCAGCCCCGTCACCCCTCAGCCTTTCAGGTTTAACCCAGCAGCAGCAAGGGAACGTGCCAGGCACAAGCAGAGGTCACCCTGCAAGGGTCGGATCCACCCTGAGCAACCCTGGGCACACCAGGTCACTCAGCCTGATGGCTCATTCTGTAATCATTCCTCTGAAATAAAATAAAATAGAAAAGAAACCTACCTACTCCCTTGTGGGCATCTAAGCTGGTAAACTCTATTGTCCCATTATGGCCCTTCCTAGGGTTTTCTTGATACTGTTTGTGGTTCCCATTGGGACAATATCTGTAGGAAAGTCCATAATCTGCAAGATAAACCTGGAAGACATGAACAGACAAATGAATAATGCTTTTGTCCTTTGAAAGTATAACCTTTACAATTAAGCTTTAAGAAACTGATAGGTTAAGGACAGCCTTAGATCTAAGTTTTATTAAACCAAATGGTGCCTCTGGATAAAATATGTACAACTGGGGGCTATAACAGCTGCCCTCCCCATTTGAAACCTTCTACTACCACAGCCTTATCTTATTTCAGAGTCAGGTAGAATTTCAGTCTTCTTGTTTTTTCCTAAGCACTCTTCTCTCCAGGTGGGCATCCAGATATCATAAATGGCAATATGCCTTTTATGTGTCTGCATGTTGCTTATGGGACCCCTTTCTTTCCCTACTAAAAACACTCCTCATCTCCACTCTCATCTTCCACCAGCTACAACTGTCCCATTTCATAGTGACAGCACCAGGTAAAGGCCACGGAGGAAAGTCAAAGAGCAGCAGCCTTCCCTAGAGCCCGGGGCTTCAGGGCACACAGGGAATGTGACCCCAGGGCAGCAGGACGCTGCATCTGCAGCAACTCTGCCACGCACAAACTTCACAACAAGGGCACAAGTGCCCTGTGTAGATTTCACACTACCCCGTTCTACTTGCCCCCTGGGGTGGACCCATTACCTGCACCTGGCTACCTGCAGCACAGCCAGCAGCAGCAGCTTGATAAAAGCAGCTGGAATTTAATCATAGCCTGTCCACTCCCTAATATCCCACAGGTTATTCTCTCACTCCCATTTTCACACTCCCACCTGGCCTAGGCCCTTTGCATTGACCAGTTCTCACAGTAGGTAATTGATTTTTAGAAATATTTCAAGCACGGTGTTTCTCGCTTAGAAAACAGAACAAAACAATAATCTATGGCTGCTATAGTATTGTCAGTGGGGCTGATCTCTGGGGCATAAATAGAACATCAGAAGTCATATGCAAATTCTTTCTAGCAAATCACTTGAGGTTATAAAGAAAATATAACCTCAAGTGATTCTAAACTTATAAAGTTTAGAATAAGGAGTTGGTCTCCCTCTTTAGCTAAGAAATAACTTATCCTATAAAAGCCTTTTAGAAACTCTTCAGGCACTCACTTTTAATTTAATGGTATCACTCCTGGTGGAGGAAAAACAAACACCCAAACAAAAACTCTCAAGAAAACTTAGCACGTTATTTCAGGGCACATTTTGTTGAATTACGGCCTCCTGTTTGTGCTCCAGGCAGCTCCGAATCCTGGGTTGGCTGCTCTCTTGGTTTTACTGTTGCTGCTGCAGGACCTGTGCTTATTTGGAGCGTGTAAGCTGGGATGCAACCCTCGCTTCCTGCAGGGTGATGGCTTTTAAGATTAGTGATGATGCTTTTCACCTGGCAGACTACACAAACTGTGAGGCAAGATTGAAGACTGCAGGCACAGTTAGAAAATCTGGGACATGGCCTAAACATAGCTGGGTTGGGCAACTTGATTTTCTCCTACCTTCACTCTCTGGCATATTGCTGATGCTCTGATTCCTGCCCTGAATCCCAGTCAGGGCTAGGGCCAATCTGGGCTACCCTAGCACCAAGTTTTGTGACTCTTCCACATACTGTGTAGGCTGGCAAGCAGCAAGGAGGTTACAGGCACTCTGCCCTGACAAAGCAGTAGGGTTTGGATTTTGCTTGACTGTAGATGTTTGGCAGGTGCAATTGAATAGAATGGACTTCACTCTTTAACAACTTGAGGTCTCTCTTACACTAAAATGGGAATTTAACCAATAAAAGAAAACCAAAAAGAAACCTCTCTGCCAGCTTTCTGGTGGCATCTGGGCAGGAAACGCAGACAGAATAAGCTGTTCTCAGATGGCAAGTCAGTCTCTGTGATCTTATTTTATTGGGGTGTCTAGGGAATAATCTCAAGTGTATGTCAGCCAACTTTGAACCGTGCAAATAAGTCAGTGTGCCTTAGCTATAGGATGGGGGAAGAAAAGGGAAGAGTGACGATTAAAGAATAGAAATACTGAAATTACAGTGTTAGCATGTGCTTCCCTATCCTAGAAGGGTACTCTGCATCTACACACTTTGCATAGTGAGAACAAAGCAGAAACAAGACAAGAGAGACACAATAAGATTCGTAAGATGTTTCAAATAGAAAACACGATACCAAGGATCAGACACCACAACTATGACATTAGCCTAGAACAAGTTCTAGTCACGTCACATCACACTCCTGCTTCCACTCCCAGCCTCTTTATTTTATCCTAGATCATTTTATTCAGATTTTGTTTTTTTAAAAAGCTTGTTTAGAAGTGTATCTCAGTTTGCCTTGAACTCGGCACTGCTTAGCATGGTCAGTTATTAATAGATTTTATTATAGATTATGAGCCAGATTTCCTAAGTCTTAGCACTTAATTTCATGCTAACATGGATATGTCCATCTTAAACAACCATATAAGCACAAATAACCATCTACCTGCACAAATTCTTGTTGTATTTAGCTCTCCTCTGGACTTTCTTGGTGCACAATTCTCTCTCAGAGCTTTATATCTGAAGTGCTAAATATCTGCTAAACATACAAAACACCTATAATATATAACTGTACTGATCTGAAAAGTCATGGGTCTGCTACTTGGAATTCTTGTGGCAGTTTCTGTGTTTTGAAGTGCACATAACAGGTGATTTGTCATTGAAAGAACGACATTCAGATTGTCTTTGGACATTTTCTTTCCATTTGATTCCATTATTAAACTTGCACAAGACTCTGTAAATAATTTACCAGATTTGTACTTATAAGAAGGAGATGGGCTGCTAACGGCCATAGAATCATCAACATAATTTGAATATTATTCTACAAAAGAAAGGACAGCCTAAAGAAAGTCTTAGGAGTGAAGCACATCTTGGTGTAAGAAGTTTGAAGGACAGTGATTGAGAAAGAAACTGTATTTTTCACAAAATCTAGGAGGGCAAGAAAGCAACCAGGAAGGAAGATGAGTGGATTAAACAAAGGAGAGAAGGGGAGCAATCACCCATGCCTGTACAGGGATGTTAAACCACCAGACCACCTTTTTCAGTTTTGCTTTTTGTTTTTGTGTTTTTTTTTATTATTATTATTATTTTCATTCAAACTCTTGTATTCTGGCCTAGAAGACTGTTCCGTTTGAAGCAGAAGGTATGAAGTACAGGGTAGTTGTCTTCTCACTTTTGTACACTGTCTCACACACACACACACACACACACACACACACACACACACACACACACACACACACACACACACACACACACACACACCCTGGAGCAAGACTACAGGAAAAAAAGCACAGGGAAAGATCAAAGAGTCTTGCAGGGCAAAAATGTTAAGAAGGAAGAAGAAAAGAGAGAAAAATCAGATTTGAGAAAGAAATGGAGAAAACCTCTTTTGGAATATTGAGAGAGAAACATTTTCAGCAACAAACTTTTGGATAGAAAGCATCAAGAAAACACAAGCTTTAAGTATCACAAAATATATGTAGCAAGAAGTTCTGGCAAAGCAATAACATTCTTAATAAAAACTTAGAGAGGCACTGTGTATAAAAAGTTAAAATTCTCTGTTAAGTTCAGCCAAATATTGCCAAAATATAACAGGTAAACATTGAAGAACAATATTTTGACAGGAACAGTATTTACTGTACATTTTAAGTACAATAAACAAAAAAAGTATGAAGTGGTGAGTGAACTCAGAGGACTGAGCCTACATAGGTGAAATCATCTTGAGGTTGGATTAACATTGCAGCAGAAAGTCCACAGAAGAGCTGTGATGTCTGGAGCCCTGTACAAACTTCAGCCTAAACAAGCTAAGAAAGAAATACTGTAGATTTTTCCTCCTACGGACTTAAGAGAAGCGTTAATGGCATCTCCATGCTTTCAAATAATCTGAAGGACTAAAAGGGCATAAGGTTCACCGCAACGTTCAAGAAGCACTTCAGCCAATTCTTAATTTTAAGGCTACCTCTTTTCAAATCATACCCTGGAAATTGTCTGCTTTGTAAAGCCAAGAGTGGTTACAAAACAGTGCAATGCAGTTGCCAACCTAGCAGTGCAGCCCAAGCCTGAGGCCACTTCCAGGATGCCCAGTTTGGACCCTTTGCTCTCTTCTCCTGCTCTTCCAGAGTTCCTACCCTGTGCTCTTCTTGGTCTTTTGAAGCCAACAGGAAGCAAGGGAACAAACCCAATGCTCTGGAATCAACTGCATTCCAAAGCACTAGGATCATAGCCACAAAAGCAAATAAACCCAGCCTAAGCAGTTATATTCAAACACAGAATTAAGAGTGATGAAAGAAAATTAAGGGCACCTGATTTGGAAGCTGTACCTCTGACTGGGGGCACAGCCAACATTCATGTGCTAACTCAACTGTTCCTGCCTAATTTTTCTATGTACTGTATTCTTCCTAACACACACGAATGGGAGCAGAAAGGATTTTCATTCTTTCTCAACCCATCTCCTCCTGAGCAAATTTGTTGCATTGGATCAGAAAACACTACTGTTTGTCTTTCCACAAAAGAAAGGTTGTTTAAATGTTAACAGAAAAAAGTGGAACTTACCTAACAATGAATAATGGTTTAAAGCTGGAATTCTTTTCAGTGCGTTTTTGCCTGAGCACAGTCAGCCTGAGCACTGACTGTGTGGGCTGTATCACTTTTGTTTTTAAAAGTGTTCCACAGCAACCTCGTCTTAAAAAATCAGTATTTTAAAACATTTCTGTATTCTTATTTTCCTTTCCTTTCCATAGACTATCTATGATTTATATCTGCAAGTTTTATTTTGTAGCTATTGTTTCCAAGAAACACATAAAACCAAAATCAGAACTCATAGGTACAAATCTATTATTTAAAATGTACAGCTTAAAAAGAACTACAGACTTTTTGATAGAATCTTAAAGAGTCCACAGCACTAAAACATGTTGCTGATATACTCCATGATAAAACAAAACTGCTTCAAAGAGGCATTCCTCCAAACCTCATTTCATGTACTAAAAATGTTGATTTTAAGCTTTTGTCTGATGACAAACTGTCTCAGTATTAAGTATCATGAATTAAATGGAGTTAATGGATTTAAGTTTACCTTTTAGGGGCTCTATCAACAATGCTTATTCTGATTAATCATATATAAAGTTATTACCATGTACCGAGTTACCTTTAACTCCACTCAGCCCTCAGGGCTTCACTTGTTCCATAACTTGCAGGGTTTATTCCTTGATTCCCAGGTGAGCCCTTCCCTCAGTCCCTCACTCCTTTCGCTGGCCATCGCACAGGCTCCATGTTAAGAAACACAGTGACTAGAGAACTGCTCTGTCAGCCCATAACCCCCTGCCCAGCCTTGCTCCCTTTATCGGGCAGAGCTGCAACAAGCTGCTCTCTGAGGTCACTTGGTTCTGATCTTCTCACCATTCCTAAACATCCCATGGAGGTGATAGCACGACAGGGCCTTTGCTTGCTTGTTTCTGTGCTGGGCTGCAGAAGGTAAGGGGTAACCATAAGGATTTCAGACTACTTCAAGAAGAGGACTATGGTATTTACTAGTGGCAGGGAAAGTTTGCGAGGTTAATTTATAGAAGTGACAGCATAATAGCAGAAAGGGTCACTCAGAAAGCCGATCCCTTCTCGAATCGGCAGGAGGCTATTGGCAAATTTGCACATAAAATTCATAAAATTCCGTCATAAACAGCCACTAAAAAACAATAGCAAAATTATGTATTCTGAAGGGATATATACATTTACATTCAACTTCTTTCTCTGGAATAAGGTAATATAAATATACTAACATACTACTAACTCTACTACTTTAAAATGCACTTGTGAATAACCATGACTTGCACACAGCAAGTGTGTTTCAGGGCTCTGTCACCATGGTGTGACTAAGCAATTCCTATCTTTAATTCCTATCTTGCCCTTGCAAGCAGTTACTAGCAATCCTTTCCTCTTAACTCTTCTAAATTAGTCTGCACACTTTTAAAAAATTCCACACAAAACCTTTTAGCTCACTTCATACGCTATCAGCTAGGATGTATTTGAGTGGGAATATCTATTCACATTTTTGGTATTTATTACACTGCTACTCAAAATACCTATTCCAAGGCTCATGACTACCTTATTTTTGATCTGTCAGAGAATTTAACACCCTTAAAGACAAAATAAAGCAAATTACAAAGCTACTCTGCAATCTGGCTAAGTCTGGCAAAAGCAACTGATCAGTCAGTTGCATGTCTTAAAACTTTATGATAATTGTAAATAGACATATCCAAAATGATTTGAACATGAATAGCAGCATATCCTGTTATCATAAAAATACACAAAAAAACAAACAAGACAAAACAAATACTTTGAGTTGTTAGTAAGAGTAGATCATTTTGTCTCTAAAGATCCTCTTCTCAGATTCATTAGGCCAGTAAACACCATAAAGTCAGATTATGTACTAATCGATGAAAGTGTCTATAAACATGAGTGTTTAAAATAGTCATGAGAATCTTTAATCTATGCATTTTTAAAAGCTAAAAAGTTAAATCTGAATCAAGCATTTAAAGGGGACAAGATTTGAAGAAATGAGATACAGTTCAGTGTTTCAACAGCAGCGAGTCATTTTGCAGTATGTATTACTTTGTCATTGCTGCAGGAAAACAAAAATTGAAGGATGAGGTGAAATATTGCTTATAGCAAACCATATTTAAGTTACATTTAAAGGGCCCACCTCTTTTCCAAAATTAAGATAATTTTCCATGAGAAAAACATACTTCAAATTTTTATTAATTAAAGAAGGAAAAGGACATGATAAAACCAGGGAAATAGACAGGATCAACAGGTCTGTTTAACAGCATGTCACCAAAACAACTTTCACAGCTACTTTTGCTTTAGTAGTGCTAAACAAAGTAAAACTCTTGATGATACTCACCTGCTCTATCCAGCACAATGAGCAAGGGCTTTGTTTCATGGAAGTAGAGCTCATGAAAGCTCTAGAAAGTTGGATCTTCCCCAGATGGTAATATTAAGGCCAGATTCTTAAATCATACTTCTATACTTAAATTGGCATAATCAGGATGAGTTTCTAGGTGCCTTAATTTATCCTGTGAGTTATTTTACCCTTTCCTCACTATAACCTCAAACAAAGGAGCAACAAGAGAACAAAGCAAGAGTTTTGCCCAGCTTCTCTCTCCAGTCTTAAGCTCCAAAACTTCAGTACAAGAATTTCCAAGAAAAGATAATAATGTTTTTGTAGCAAGCTCTCTTCTTTTAATACGTGAAATGTGCAGAATATGCATAGGTAAAAACAGTTCTAATTGCGTTAGAGTAGCAGCATAAGTGAGTGTAAAAATGCTTACCTCATGTGGGTTGGTGTAGCCCAAAAGCAGATTAGCTGCTTTAATGTCACAATGAACATACTCATTTTCATGTATGTATTCCAAAGCATCCAACTAGAAAAGATTGAACAGAAAGGAAAGCATTATCACCTCTACTCCTCCCTTCACCCTAGCACCAAATATTCCTCACTCCTACAGGAAGCTCAGGGGCCACACAGGCTGTGAGCTGACGAGTTTTTTCTGGGGTAGAGCACAAGGTCTGAAGGGTCCTTCTTAGTTGTCCTCCAGGAAGGCTCACTGTGTTGCTTTGCTGACACCACATGCATCAAGCACCCAGCTGCAGAGCTCTGCCCAGTATCCTCTCTGTTCTGTTTCTCCCCGTACACAGCTAATGGCAAAGTAGTATTAGTAAAAATAATAATAATAATTTGAAGTGAGTAGCCCTGTGTAAATACTTAAGAATACCAGCTTCTAAGCTCACAGACGGAGAGTAAACTAGGCATTCTGTAAACACTGAAGGAACTATCGAGAGTAGCAGGCTCTTTGGAGGAAGAGCATATACACTCAACCCTATAGGTTTAATAGGGTTAATCCTGCCAATTACTGCATGGTCTGCAATTCAGTTCCCTATTTCTCCTCCTCATCCTCCTGCAACTCCTCACTAAGGGGCGATTGCTTTCTAAATGTTATGAAATATTGGACTCCCCTTTCTGCAGCTTGTGACAACCACCTCAACTCCACTTGCTGTGTATTGCTGCTCAGCACAAGCTGTCCTTCACAACACAAAGGATATCACAAAGGAAAACATATATCACCATCCATTAGAATCTGCTGGTCATGCACATTTAAAAGTCACACTTGCAAGTGGCCTATTCTGGCCTGTGCCAGCAGAGTGCTCAAACACAGTTGAATTTGACTATTGTACACCTAAAGGACTGTGATCAAAATTCTCAAGGGTCGTATACAACACCTTGCAGACACTGAAAAAAATTAAAAAAAAAAAAATCAATTCATGTTAAAGCACATGATGGTTTACATGTCTTGGTCTAGACATACATTTTAAATACTTTAAACTACCAGAAAGGAGCCTGATTTGAGCTCATTGAGTTTTAGTCTGCAAGGTATCCTGATTTTATTTTTTTTTTTAATAAAAAGTCACAGTATGTGAATATATATTTAATTCTAAATTCAACAGTTACCTAGTGGAACTTTATTTCACAAAAGATCTAATTAGTTGAATTCTATACATTAAAACCAAAGCAGTTTCCTCGCTCTCTACGTACCATTCGTGCCCCAAGCTGTAGCACAGTCGTCTTCTCAAACCTACTCCCAGAACCTTCGAAGATGCTTTGAAGGTCCTGCCCCAGTCTCTCCATGACCATGAACCTGTAGCTATCAGGAAATACACACAAGGGAGGAATCCTTTAAGACAAGAATGCAGGTCTGCATTGGCAGATTGAAAAGATATATCCTTTGTTTTGTTGATATATCCTTTGAAAATAGATCTTTCAATTTCACACTTGATTACAACTCATTTGATTATTTATTACCTTTTCCCTTTGTATTCAGCCAAGCCTGATCCCCAATACACTGGAATTCCTAAGCATTTTATTTTTTTGAGTTGCATCCATTTTCTTACTGTAATGACATAAAAAGACAACATCGTGTTGAAGGTAGCCAGAAAAACTTTTCAATATTTTTATTACTGCTTTTAGTGATCAGTGCAAAACTCCACAATGAAACAAACATGATTTGACAGATTGCTTTAGCCAACAATTCAGGTGATAACTTCACTGTTAGGTCCTCTATATTCTCTAAATCAAGAAGCAAAGTTCCAGCAGTATAATACTTCGCACCCTTAAAAGGCAACAGATATACCCAGTTATCAAGAGTTGAGAAAGTAATGCTTTTAAAAGCTCCACTTCATTTAAAATGGCAAAGATATCCAGGACATCAATCCAGCATGCTTCAAACCAGCAAAAGTTCTTACATGTACCAGCAATCTAAGCCATCTAAAGGCTTTAGGACCGTTCCTATGAATAAATCGCATCCATGGTTATTTAACAATCTATAGAATCAATTGCCTCAGTTACCACTAAATTCTATGATTCTTTAGTGTATTCTTAACTTGGTTCAGGAGAAGAGATACTATCAGAAGCACCCTCTGTTATCTGGAGCCTGTACATTCTGCTGCACCCTCATGTGTGCCCATGAGCAGAAGCCACCTGGCTCGCTTCTCATCACAAAGGGCTACCTCCGATTAGAGACACCTACAGCAACACAAAGTTGGTATTACAACACCAACTAGAATCGGTTCAGCACGGGTGCAATAAGTTGGCTTTCAGGGGCTAAAGTATCAGCTCTCAAGGAAAACAACAAACCAAAAAACTCAAGCTGACTTAGTTTTAAAAGTAACTGAATTAGAAATCATGGATTTATTTCCTGATACATTACTTACTGTGCACTTGTTTTGCAGCCCTTTGGTAAAATTTCACTTCAGAGAAAAGGGGGCCATTTTCAAGATACTCCTAATGAGAAATAAGTAAAGTTTGTCTCAGAAAGCACATTATAAAACAATTCTTAGAAAATGTATAAAAAAATTCAGAGGATTATCCCCCCACCTATATTTTTGACTTTTTTTTTTGCCATCTAGTTGCCACTTTTGGAATTAGAAAAAACAGTTTGCAACACTGATTTTTGAGATAATTATTTAGAAATCCATTTCAGAAATACTTTAAAAATCAAGCATAGTTTTAAATACATGGTTTCATTTTCTTTACTTAATTGTTCAGGGCAATAACGAAGCCAAGCAAATACTACACATAAAAAAAAGAAAAAAAAAAAAAGGAAAAAAAGACTGAAAAAACCACAAACATTTTATACAAACCCAATGTTTAAAATGAGAATAGATAACTAAGAGAAAGCACTGAATACATGTTAACAATTTAGAAATGAAATCTACACATTACCACTTTAATTACATGCACAGCATCATCTTCTACAGGAACATGAGTTTGAGGGGAAGCTGCAAAATGAGAAGGAGATGAGGATGAAACTACATCGCAAAATAGAATAGCAAATAAAGAGCAAGCTGATGTTGCATAAGGCAGTCAAAAATGTACCTCTAGCTCCCAACATGTACTATGAATTTCCGTTCTTAAAGGTCAAAACATTGTCAATTAAAACATACCAAAGAAATCAAAAATGTCAAAAAGCAATTTTAATGTATATTTGCAGAACTCTTTCCCTCAACACGGATTAGGGAACAAGCAGGACGATTCCATCACCTTTGCACCACGATGAGGTATCACAGGACAGCAGACTATAGTTTAGCCATTCCCATCAATTGGGCAACCTCTGTACTTGGTCCCTGTCAATCCACTATCGTGACAAAGAAACCACTTAAAAGTTATGACCTACATTATGCCTATAGACAGGACTGCTTTCCACCACTACAAATTAATCTGGCCCTAGAACCTTGCTTTCTGTTCCGACATTATTTAGCCACTGGCCTAGGTTAGGAAAGGCAGACCCATCACTTGCCTAAAAGAGGGATTGTGCCTCATAGAGCAAGTAGAAATTTCAAAACAATAATTGACCACATGTGCCAATTACAGCCCCAGAGCCAGAACCTCCCTGCACACACAATGCAACTCTATTTCCTTCTGACCCTGGGAGAACTATCACTTTTCTCTGATACTGCTGAAGCGCATAGAGCTACACTCGGATTAAAATTTAATGAGACTAAATCATCTTCTAAAATGATCACTGGAGGAAAGAAAGAAAAGGAAAAGGGAAAAAAAAAAGAATACAGTTCCAAGGAAATAAATCTCCCTTTCAAACTTCTCAGAATGATCAAACATCACAACAGTCCAGGTGTGAAACACTTTGGTTACCAGCACAGGCACAAATAGATCACTTTTATGCACATAATAAAAAAAGAAAAATCAAATAAACTTGGGTGTAATCAAACTACCCAAGCTTACATCTTTGATGGTCAGAGCATAAAAACTATTTTTTCGATGAACAGATTCCTTCAGTGTCCATCTTCCTTAATTGTGCTCATCTCCCGGCTGGGATACGGCAGGACGCAGGGCGGGCACTCGCCCTGCCTGGCACTCGCTGCTGCCAAAGCTCCTGCGCGGGGAGCGTTTCAGAGCCCCCGCAGCCGGCCCTGAAATGGCGGCCCTGCAAAGTGTGAACTGCCTAGAGAGCCGGGAAAGTAACACAGTAACTTTCAGAACACAATTAAAACCATTTTTACAACTAGAAGGGGAATTTTGGTAAACCAAAACATATTTGTACCATATTTTCCTACTGAACTAAGGACTAATGCACAGGCATTTATGTGCTTAAACCTACATGTCACATGTAGGCTACGGCTTAATAGCTAAAGGTATCACACTTCGGAGGAAGGGGACCTGGGCGTTCTCCCCATGCTCAACTATGTCACATCAGCAGGACAGGGCAAGAGCTGCTTGGTGCCTACCCCAGCACACCTTAGAAAGGAATCTGTTTTCAAGAAAATAGGTTTTAGTATCAAATTTCTTAGCAGACATTTGATAGGTATAAGGCAGTGTCAAATTTAAATGTATTTGAAAGAGTCTGATCTAACTTCCCTATAGACATCTTGACATTTTATGAAGAGAGGCCTCATTCACGGTAATCTGGAGCAGACAGTAACAGCTGTCAGGGTAATGAAGAGGAGCAATTAGCGGGAGGCAGCCCAGCAAAGGGGCCTAACCCCCCTGGTTCTTACCCTTTGCTGCCGCAGATACTTTTTGGAGTCGTACAAAAAAAACAGCAACCAAAAATAGGGACCAAACTAACTGCAAATGGTAACACAACGAAAAGGGAGAAGAGTCAGGCAAAAAGCAACAAGACACAGGAACAGATGCTCCAGCAAATGAGTGGCATGACATTCAAAAACGCAAGAGGAGAGAAAAGGTATCATTGTGTTTTACTGTGTGTGCATGAACCAGGGTGTAGCACACACAGTGGGTAACACAGCTTTACATTTCTTGTGTGGACAGTGCTCAGACAGTTCATCACATACATACAGATAAGCAGAAGGTGTGTATGAACCTTCTGTTACATTGTTTTAATTAACCATTCATGTATCAGGCAGCAGTATTTTAACTGCGGCTCAGATACAGGACAGACTATTTTGGTATATAAACATACACAACTTCTTTTCTTTTTAAATTACCTCATTACTATGTATAGTTACTTAACAGACTGGAAAGGCTCCCAAGGTTTAACAAACAGTCTGATTACATACCTCATAGCCCAGCACCACATACTCTCCTGCGAGTTTAGCTCATAGTTAATTACTGCATACTCGTAATTAGCCATGTGCTAGCCTCGTTCTGTGTGATAGCACATGGCTATTCATAATATTGCAATCAGTTAAATGCTAGACTGCAGGACAGTAAGCACGGGCCCTGCAGGAGAGCAGCGCTGCCACGCAGGAGGTCTCCCATGGCATGTAAGTACATACACCGAGTACCGCGAGTGCGATGCAGCGAGGTTATGTTTGCAAAGGGTGCCTTAAAGTAACATAAGGGATAGGAACATTTTCAGTTTACAGCTTACATGTTCATCACCTATGGAGATGCATGGGCTCCATAGTTGGAAGGGTGCTGATGTATGCACACAATCAAACCCACTGCCTGCATAACTATTAACACTGGCACCAGGTGAACCCATTGCAGTGGCCGCTGACTCCTCTCACCGACAAGAGCCTCATAAGGGCTGGCAAAGGGCACTGCCCTGTTTCCCCTTGCTCTCCTCCATCCTGCAAGCACCAGAGAAGCATATGAAGAATTTAAAATGCTGTCTGAGATAAAGCAGTGCAAGAGGATTCACATTCTTTGCCATAATTTCCAACTGTTGTGCCTAGGCAACACAGCAAATAACTTACCTCAAATTAACCTCTCTCCAGAACTCCCTAGTTTCATCCAGGCACAGCAGTTACAGTCTTAACATCCGCTTTAACCATGAATTTCAATGGTTTTGTTGCCGAGTGCCACAATCTTAATTAATGTAGCTTTCTAAATGTTAATATGACATGGTAACAAAAGAGGGTGTTTTTCTGGATGAACTGTGATTTCCTATAACCACAGAGCACAATTGCTCGCCGCCTGACAGCGAAACGTGCCAGTTCCATTTGCCAGTCCAAATGTGCTTGTTGCAGCTTGAACAGTTAATTTGTAGCAGTCACATTTGGAATATGGTGAAATATTTTCAATGGCTCTCCCAGAACCAGTTTTGTTGACAAAGTTTACACAGCGGAAAAGAAAACAGCACTGATCTGGCAGCTTGAAAAAACATCCCCACTCCTGTCCACAGCTGGTGTCTTTGCCACTGTTGGATATTTTGAGGATATATTCGTTTTGGAAACACTAAGAGAACTACTCTCAGAAGTTCTTGGGTCGCTAACATTTTATTTTTGCTTTGTTTCACTGAATAGCTGATCCTGGTGAGTGATATTGTCAGCTTAATTTTTGCAGAAATAAAACCTACCTTCAGAAGTTAATACTACACTCCAGAGTTACAGGCTGTGTACAAGAAAGCTGGAATAAACCCGACCCCATTTAAGTAAAGCCAAGAACTATTATATTCAAGAGCTAGCAAAAGGGGGATTGTCATTCAGAAACAATCCAACACAAGAAGTGCCCAAATGAGTACAAATGAATAAGCAGTAGCATCTGCTATCTAACATTTATTTTAAATATCATGTATGTAGAAGATACCAAGGTAAATATTTAAAGAAATAAGCCTTTATTCCTTTAACCACACCACAACACTCTTCTCCTCACCTCCATCTGCAGCATTGCCTGAAAACTGAATCATCCAGTGCTTAAGTCTGTTTATAGTCTCTATATAATGTAGCCTAAGGAAGTCATGCCTCTCTGTCCATAGCATTACTTGAATGATACAAAAACATCGTCCAGACAGACTCTTTTCTGATCGGCATTTTTGAGTAGTTTTCTTCTACATTATTCTTCTCGGTATCTTTATGATTGAGATTTCTTGTGCAAATTACCTACCCTGGGTCCATATTGTGCTTGTGAATCCATATTCTACAGGACTTCAGTAAGCTGTTTTGGGGAGAAAATAGTGTTCAACTGCTAAATTGTTTTGCAGATAACTGCAAATGCCACCACGTACAGAACAACTGGTTCTGGTTGGAAATTTCATTTTATTTTTTATTCATCTTTCCATGAAACCCTGTTTTTGATTCTCTAAAGCCGAAGTTTTGCATTCCACAACATGGAAAACTACTGCTTGACTTTCAAAGTTAATTAGCTTTCAGCTGCAATAGGTCTAACACATTCTTTAACCCCAAGCAGAAAAGCTAAGCACAGTCTGGTCTTACAGAACTCCCTGATGGGAGTCCAGGCCTCTAATATTTAAAACTTGACGCCCAAACTGTTTTCTGGCCAGAGGCCGCTCTAGCCAACCTGCCGGCCTGACAAGAGCCCACGCACAGGATGCTAAGGCCCTTGCAGCTGGGCACAGGTGCCAAAGGCAGCTGAAGGGTGAGGCTCCCTCTGGGAGGCTGCAGGTACCCGGAGCATGTGGGGAAAGCAGCTCTCACTGAACTAAGCTGACAGCTCTCTGATCTTCCTGGCATCACCCCCTGCCCTCCCGGCCCTCCATCCTCAACTGTAGCTACTACCAAGGGCACAAATGCAGAGCAAAGAGCAGCTCCTAGCCCAGTCACAAGAGTGTTAAACAAAATGGCCACATTAAACATTAGTTTCTGACATGGCGGAATGATGATCTTTGTGGGCTTTCTAATGCTCTTTGGAAGACTGTAAAAATAGCTTACTTTTTGAAAAGCTTCTGGCCTAAATTGTATGGGAATACAGACAGAAAAGAGAGAAGACTCAAGAGGAAGTAGGCACTGGCAAGCAGTTGTATAG
>JAUBOD010000183.1:316073-328069 GCA_032353885.1 Nothura maculosa
CTTAGTATTATCAACCAGAATCAAAGACTTTCTTCCTGCAGTCCTTGTTCGGCACCAGATTTATTTTCACAGTACTGTTCATACCTGGAGGTGCCACGGGACCAGATTCATAGCCAGCCGGGCACCTGTTGGCATCTGCAACTACAGCTTCCTGCTCTTAATGTTCTTCTTTCTGTTGAGTTCCTAGCAGTGATGCTGTCTTTAGGGATACATTTTTACTGCATTTATTTAAAACTGCACTACACAACAAATATTTTTAGAAAAGGTAATTGCAGCTACTGTTGAAGAATTTCATTTCTCTAGAACCAGTTACCAAAATTTGCCTTCTAACTCAAATCAAGCACTGAAAACTATGGAAAAGATCAAAGAGGCTTCCACTAAAGCTTCTGCTCCCTCCCACCTTTCCTCACAGCTATACAAATTACCCACAGAAATTACTCTTTCAGAAACAGAGACATATTCAGAACAACACATATGCAAAAATAGCATCAAATAAAAATCAACAGATAAACATGTGCAGTGAAGCTACCTACAAAAACTGGTTTCACAACTCTTAGCTTTCACCTATCCTCTACCAAGTTCCATGGCACTTTAAGGTACAATTGAAATACAATGAAAACACTTGCAACCTAACTGTTACTCTGAAAGATCTGCAACAATGTTTGGCAGGACTATCTGCTTCCGAAAGAGAGAAACTTGCCTGCAGATAGTGCTTTGCACGGCAAAGTTCACTGTGGCAGCAAAATGGTAACAAAACCTTGTGTGACCTTTCTGCATTTAAATTTTCAATCCAAATTGTGCATTAATAGAGTCCTTGCAGCAGGACTAGAGAATGATTTATATAAAGCCTAGTGTTAATTACTGGCTGTGATCAGGAAGATAAATGGGAGAACGTAAGGCTCTCAGCGGCACCCTCCTCAAGTCTTGCTTCATTTTCTTATGCACTGCCACAGTTCTCCACGGGGCTGTAAACTAGTCTCGAGGCCACCAATACGTGACATTCTTCCTTATCTGCTCTCCATCCCTCTCCCTTTCCAAAGGAATTACACAGTTTGTCTCAGGTGGCCAACAGCAAATCAGCAGCAGTATCAAGGAGCACACAAAAAAAGTCTCTTTTAACATGCACCCCCATAGATAGTGCTGCTTTATGTCCCATTCTCCTTCCCTGTGACAAAAGGCACCTTGGAAAGACCAGTGCTAGGTGGCTCATACAGCACCTGCCTTGCACCTGAAGGGGCTATTTGCACCTAGGGCTCAGGGCCTGCACAGGGCTTTCAGCAGCTTTGATTTCGTTACCTGAGCCTTTCAAGGAAGGCAAGTACAGTAAATACAGTTTGTAGAGGCAGTTCAAAATTTCTCAAGTACATTGTTACAGATTAATGGAGTATAGAGCATTCTTAATGGGAAATTAAGCTGTAACAACGCACATCAAAATCTTTACACCTCTGCTGTAAAAATACTTATTAAAAGATACAGCCAGTAAAGTTAACCTTTACTTTTATAAAAAGGGCTTTGCCATTTGGATCTGACAGGCAGTCAAATTCGTTTCCCCTCTTTGTCTTGCTCAGCTCTCTGCACTTTTTTGGGAGGTAGCTTCTCACTGAAGGTTTAGTGGTCACCGTCTCATTTAGTTACTTGTGTATTAAAAACTATCTCCAAGTGGGAGAGCCACACACAGCGAGAAGACACCTCTCAGCACCAAACATTTGTGCCTCATACTCAGAGGTTAATCATCCACTATGTTCCCTTGACTCTCAAAGGCAATTAAAGTTTTTTGAAGGATCAAACCCCAGAGGAAAATACAGGAAAAGTTTATAGGGGGAAAAAGAAAAAAAAGGAAAAAGAAAAAAAAAATAAAGCCCACAGATATTGGCATTTGTGACAAACCTCTTGGTCTCCCAAAGGTATTTAAGAGAGATTAATATCAAGAGAAAATATTATTACACACTGGAGAATTTAATGGAAGAAGTTGCCAAATTATTCCTTTTTCATCACCAGAAAAAGAATTGCTGAGGAAAGAAAGGAAAAGTTTGGAAGTGAAACAGCTTTTCAACATAGTTTAAAACTAAGTAACTTCTGCGGCGCAGTCAAGAATATCTCGGGCTATGTCTGCATTAGCTTTCTGATTAGGAGCAAGAGTTGAGTGTTCAGTCATCGCCACTTACCTCCCTCTCCATCACACTGCAGACCAGTTCAGTGTGCGTAAACTACAAATTGCAAAGTACAACAGGAACTCCTTTGAACAAACCTACCAGCTGCCCCTCAACTCCTAGGGGTGGCAAAAGGATTCAAAGCAGTTCTTCTTCCAAGTTTTCAACCACCAGGCCAAGCCCAAAGTAAAAGAAACCCTCAGCTTAAATACGGAGTAGATGTAGGCACCTAATCACCAACTGTTCCCAATTACTTAGGCGCTGCTGTTGCACCTGCAAACACACACACAGCCTTAGCTTCCTCCAAGATTTCCAGTTTGTGGAAATCCACTCTGTGTTTGCCAAGGAGCAGGGAAAAAAAAAAAAAAAAAGTTGTTACTGGAGATTGTTACACAGGCCAGCTCACCAAAACACACTGGCCCTTGCGTGGAAACGCAAACCTTTACTCTCTATCCTGGGTGCCTGATACTAGCGATTGACACAGAGGGGGAAGCCCTGCATGTGAAGGGAGCCACAGTGAATCCCGCCCGGCTCTGCATGTTGGGAAGCAGTTCCTGCATGTGGAGCAGCCTGCAGCAATGAAAAGCACAAGAAGCAGGAAGATGTGTGACGTGTGATGCCTGTTCTAATAAAAACACGTCTTCTTATGAAACCCTGAAGATCACGCTATGGAGAGAGTTCATGCTATATCCCAGGGTATCATCAGAGTATCTTTCAATAAAGTAATGGATAGGAAATAAACATTACTAAAAGATTAAGAAAAAAAAAAGTGAAACGAATGACTAATACCAGAAAAAAGTTTTCACTCCAAAAAAGGAAGTACTATAATACATAATTATAACATGTACTTATAACTATATAAAGGAGAAGCTCTTTAAGCTCTTTAAAACACGAAACAGGACGTCAGTTTGTGCTCCACACGTGCAACCCAGGCAGCAGCTTCACTGCCAGCTTTTGAACACTGTTACTGCTAACGCGGGGCTGGCAGCTCCCGGCCCAGCTTCCAACAGCCCCGTTAGCTCCAGAGCGCAGGGACCAAACGGCTCCCGGAGAACTTTTTCCTGGAGCCTTAACGCGGCGCGCAGCTCATGACGCGGCGCGCGGCTCATGGCGCAGGGCGCTCCCGAGGCGCTCCGGGCTGCGAGCGCGGCGGGGAGCGCGGACCGTTACCTAGATAGATCAAGCCAAAGCCGCCCTGGCCGAGCTGGCGGCCCAGGCGCCACGCGTGGCCCTCGGTATCCCGCAGCACCATGTCCGCCGGCAGCGGGGCGGGCAGCTTGCTCCTCGCGCGCCCCTTGGGCGCCATGGAGGGCGCGCAGAGAGGCAACGCCCCCTGGCCGGGGCGCGCGGCCGCCTCCGCAGGCCCGCGCGGCCGTTAACGGCCGTTAAACGGCCCCAACGGCTGCGAGCGGCGCGCGCGCGGCCCCGCCCCTCGGCGCCCGCCTCTGCCTGGCCGCGGGCTGCGGGCCCGTGTCCCGTCGCTTCCCGTCGCTTCCCGCCCCGCTCTGCCCGCCCTGCTGCCGCGCGGGTGGCGCCTGCGAAGGCGGCGGCAGGGAGGACATCCCGGCAGCTCCTCCTCGCCCGCTGCTCTCTGCTGCGCGTTCGCGAAGGCCGGAGATCGCCCGAAGCGAGATGTGAGCGGAGCCCACAGCTCAGGCGGAGTTTTCTAGCTTTGTTATCCCCATATTGAGTGCACACGGTAATAAAGGAGGACCTCGGACCTCCTTGATGCTGAGGTCTGTGGGACTTTCTGACCAGTACAGCCAGTCGTGCTGTGGGTCTGATCATAGCTTTAGAGATTTGACTGCAGCAAACGGGACTTTTGCTCAAATGCAGAGAGGGGTGGACGGTCCTCGGGACCAGAAATTCCCTTAACCAAGTAAGCCCCCTTCTGCGGTATTCCCAAGAGTTCAAGAACAAAACCAAGAAAGTGAAGAATCATCCAAATCACATCTTTGGTAGCCACATAATTTGTGAGCAAACAGAAAGGCAGTAAGGGAGGTTGTGATTGCAGGGTGAACATTGCCTGCTTGAAGACCTTTTCTCCTTTGACAGTTATGCAGGTTATTCTACTTTTACATTGGCTGAGATCAGATAAAGTGACAGAAACTAAAAAACAAAAACAAAAAAAAATCCCAAACTATTATCTAGTATCCCACCAGAGGAGCGACTAGAGAAGCAACTAGCAAAAGAAGCAACTCAAGAGAAGCAACTAGCACCTTGATTTGCAGAGATTGCCATCACTGTTGGGTAATGCTCTGCAGATATCTGCCGCTTGGGATGAGAGCCACCATCCTGCCATGGCTGCAAGGTCTTTTCTGAAAGAAATCGCCTTCAAGAATTTGCCTGGAAGTCACAGAACTGGCTGCTGTGCTTTGAAAAGAAAGATTTTTGCCTACCTATTGCAGAGAGGTATTCAAATGATTAAACTTAAGTGCAAGCTTATATGAAAGTGCTTGCTGCATCTTAGCTGTTCTTTCCCTGCCCACGAATGTACAGCATCAGGATAAGAAGAAGAAGAAACGCAAGTCAGATCAGGTTTGTGTCTGTTTCCTAGACGGTTGGCAGAAACCAGACCAGTGATACATTAGACATCTATACAGACACGTGCATTGCTGCTTGGCTTAAGGATTTGTTTTTTCCAGTAAAAGTGGGAGATAACTTCATAGCAAATTTAAACACTCAAAGTATCTAGCAATGATATTAAAAAAGATTAAACATGAGTGTGTAGAAAGATATATGTAGCCAAAGAAACAAAACTGGGAGGCATATTCTTATTTTTCTTTTTTTAGTAAAAGTCAGTAACCAGAGCTAATTTCCTTTCCTTTCTAGAAAGCCATTGAGAATATTATGACATCAGGAAACTAGTGAAATACATTGATTTTGTAGAAATTTGAGGTTTAATGCAAAGTTTCGCAGTTCGTAAACATCTGTAAATTTTACAGAGCGTGTTAAGCTTTTGATTTCAGAATCTGAATAAGATCACAAAAAGAAAACATTTTCATGCAGTTCTGAGAAATAATGAACTTATTAAAAGAGGAGGTTATTTGAAATACAGTCATTGCAAACATAGCAAAAGTGAAACTAAAAGCAGAGACACCAAAGTCTTATTTATTGCTAAATAGCATGTGGAGGCTGTTAATATTTTTGAAAATTCAAGTCAGGCCCCATAACATCCAAGTGACTCATTCAGCAACAGACACCAGCTTATGTAGCTGTGGTTTAGATTTTTCACAGCTTTTTTTTTAAAATGAAAAGCTTTGTGTATGATTTTCTTGCACTATTAAAAGAGGAGAAATTGCAGATTTATAGCTCCAATTCCATCCAAAGGCAAGACTATCTGAAAACATACCCGTCTTTAATATCATGTAAATGGTTTATGGCTTGTACGGCTTGACATTATTATGCAGTATAAAAAGACCTAAAATATACCTACAGGTCAGAGAAGAGAAATTCTAAGGAAAAACATGGACAATTTTGTTTTTAGAATAGAGAATTGCTTTAAGCTTAAAGGTTTTTAAGCTTTTAGCATTCATTACAGGAACAGGAAAGCTTAACAGTGAATACACAGCTGTAATAGAAACTAACAAGTATCACTTACAAAGAGCAGCTTACTGAGAATAGGAGGCTGACCCTGAAGAATCAGTTTGTTGTTTAAACCTGAGTACTTATTGACAAACAATAATAACTAGTGAGCCTTGAACTGGCATATGCTGGTGTTGCAGGTGAAGAGTGGAAAACTGTTGATCCAATTCTGTTTTAGTCAAGGCAAACAAGAGGAAAAAGCAGTAAAACATTCTAAAATAGACCTTTTAAAAATATTTTTTAAAAAGGAGTTGTATTCATCTGTTTTGCTTGGTGTGAGTATGTCCAGATGTGATGCATGAGCAAATCTGGGTGTCTCCACAGAGCTGATGCGGATGTGGTTGCTGCCATCACAAGAAGAAAGGGAACAGGGCTGCTGTGGGGTCCAGGACACAGAGCAATCACTGTCAGTTGTGCGTTCAGGTGCCTGGTGCTGCTAAATACCCAGCCTTTCAGGTCTGTAAAGTGCCTAAGAGGCACTTGGAAAATCAGCAGTACACCCATAGGGCACAAACTTGGGGGGTTTTGTCCTGCTCCGTGACTTGTGGGCAGCAGCCTATTCCTAATCTCTCTCCAAAGTCCTAGCGTGTGACAGATAGCTATGTATGGTGCATGTCTCAGAGAATAAGCATTTTCTTTAAGTATTTAATAAGCACTTTTAAAGTGTTATTTAAGCATTTACCATACAGCAAACTATCATTGTCTCTATCCTAAGGCTGCATGACAACATATCTTTGTTTTAAGGCACTGTACCTGAAAACTTAGATCCATTTTCCCTTTATTGCTTTTCTTCAACCCTAAGCTTGAATATAAAAGATTTCAGTCAGTTATACAAATTTTTACAGACCTTGCACACACACACACACACACAAAAAGCCATTTAAATCTGCTACAGCAGGTGAACAACTTGCAACTTCTTGCCCTGTTGCATTGTGGCACTTCTGTGGTATTTAACACTGACATTTTAGCACGTCTACTTTTAATCCTCCTGTACATCCCAGTTCGCCTTGTTGCTAAAAATATCATGGCTAAATTTGCACTGGAGAGGTAACATCTCTGTATTAAGACCATTAACAACAAAGTTTTCAGCTTCTGCTGGGAAATGTGCCCGTGTTCGAGCACCAGAGCAGAGTCCCGAGCACTTGCGGTGCTGCTGCCGTCATCGCTGGCAGCGTCTCACGACTTCTGAAGTAATTACTTCTCGTGGTATCAAGGGATCACCAACATCCAGGGGCATGTTGCTCATCTCAGTCATTGTCTGGGTGCATTGACACCCATTTTCAAGACTCTGGCACTATTTTGTGTGGCTGGCCCTGTGATTGAGATCACGTAATTACAATAATTAGGAAGTCTCACCTCAGGATATTATCCGAGCGACCCACCCAAACCTAAGTCCATATGGTTTGAAATAGCTAATGAGTCGGTTAATGTGCTATGTCCAGGAGTAATGGACACTCAATATGGATGGCATGAATATATAATTTACCAACTTCCTGACTGATTAAGGTTTTTCAAGTAGACAGTTCTTGCATTTTGCATCTTGCAATAGGTTCAAAG
The DNA here is from genome assembly GCA_032353885.1 of Nothura maculosa. Lineage (NCBI taxonomy): Eukaryota > Metazoa > Chordata > Aves > Tinamiformes > Tinamidae > Nothura > Nothura maculosa. Next base: position 323,366 of record JAUBOD010000183.1, read on the forward strand.
TATTAACTGCTTTTATGTGTTAAACAGAGCAGAAGAAAACAGCTGAGACTCCTGAAAGACAGGCAAAAAACTGGCCTTTCTTTAAAGACAATTCAAAAATCAAATATCTCAGAACTTTCATCTTATAATAATGCAAATTATTTGAAAAGCTCGATTAAAATACAGGAGATAATGAGAGCAATATGTATCATTTGCTTGTCATTGAAGCCAAGTTGCCTCAGTGAATGAATGATTCCCCTACTGCCCTTTTCTAGGCCGGGAAAGAAATTCTTTCATGAGGGGAATATAGCTAACCACCTATATATCAGCAATATATTACGTATACATATATATCTATATAGATTATGTATATGTTTTTGGTTTTGTGGGGGTTTTTTTTGACTGAGCTGAGCTGCAGAGCCTGAGTGTCCAGTCAGGGTCAAGATTCTAGTTCCTATCTCTGTTACCACCTTCTATATAATTTTACTTATTTAGTTATCCCAGTTAGCTGCTGGGATGAGATTGTGCTCCCAGTTCCATCACTGTTACCAAAAAGACCACCAGGGCTTGGGGTTTGTTCTCTATTTCTTCTCATATGTGAAAAGTTTTATTGCTGATGCCTTTCAAAATGTTTTTTTTTTTTTTTGCCACATTCATATATTTTCAAAAATGTTCAAGTACATGACGTAAGTCCATTGTGGGAATATATTTTCTCTATTTACAGAGAGGAGACAAAGTTTAATATTTAGAGTAGAGAAGAAGATTAGGGATAATTTTCCTTATGGGAGTAATTCCAAGAATCCTAATCCTTGCTCTGCTGACTGACCACGTACAAGTAATTTCCTATCTCTCTGTCTCACGTTATCCATCTGAAGAGATCTGGGGCGGCTTGTTTGAAAATTCTCAGACTCACAGCTGCTGTGTGAGGATCATTGTGGCTTCTGTTACCCAATGGTAACAGCAGCTCCACTAGCTTCTCATGGAGCTCATGATGAATTAGAACTGGTTTCCCATACAGAAACTTCAAATTCAAAGTTCAAAAACTCTCTCCTTTCTCCCGTTTTTCCAATTCCTTTTTATTATTTTCCATACAGAAATGGATGAACTCCTTTCCTCCAAAAATGAACACACATGGAAGGCAAAAATTGCATGAAGTTACCACGGTCTTGCAGAGAATGTAAGTGCAATCATCTCCATGGCGTGTGGGTACATGTAGGTAGGAAAGTAGAGATACCCTGGCCTGAAAAGCAGGACTAAGTTGCTCAGCTTCTTATTACTTGGATGCTAGACCTTTTTCAAAGACTGTCTGGGAATTGGGAATGAAGAAATGACAGGAATATTAGCAGTACTATACTGTTCTTGGTCTACAGGAAGCAGTGACTTATTCTTCTGCAGAGCAGTATTTATAAAAAGGCTTAGTGAAGCAGAGAGGAATTATGGTGAAGCACTCAAGGAGCAAGGTGCATGTGCTCCTTTAAGTCTTTCAATTGCCAAGATTACCTACAAAAAGCTGCTTGAGAAGGCAAACTCACCGGGCATGGCATCCATTATTCACATATCAATGCAACTTTTTATATATAAACTTAATTATTATGATGAGATATATTAAATATGACTCATTTTACTGCAAGATTGATTTTGTTCCTGACCTCAGAATAAATATTGATCTTCATGATCTTTAAATGTAGTGCAAAGGTCATCATATTAATGGCATATTAATAGAAAGTAGCCCTGACCATGCAATATTAATATATTTCCATTGTTATTTCTCCGATTCCATCCAGAAGGAAAAAGGCAGGGTGCCAATGCCTTCTTTCCTAGGAGAAATTAGGAAGCCATTGCATTTCAATGACTCTTCAGGCTGCTTTCAATTTGATTGAAAAAAATATAGACAGTGGTGAAGTGGCATGTAGACTGTATAATGCATCTATAAAATAGGTGTGTTGGGAAACGCAGGGCATAGAGCTGTGATCTTGGCCTTTGTCTGTGCCCATTGCTATGTCAGTCCTGTGAACAGAATCACAGTTGCAAAAGGAGACTGATGGGGGAATCTGGCAGTTTGGGTTAGCAAATTCCATGTCTGGGACTCTTGTTTTCTCTAATAATCTGCTATTAATAATTTCTTTAACAGTTGATTATAAAAGCACTTACTCTAGCAAGTCTTGCCCTGCTCGTGTGTGTTTTCACTTTAAGAGTAACTCTTGGAAATCCAGGTTCAGAACTGCTCTTCTAACAGCAGCTGAACAAAGAATGATCTGTTATTTCAAAATATTGGTTATAGAGTAATTGTATGTGACTTTTCTACGACAAGCAAGGACAGGAAGGATTGCAATGAAATAACCTTTAAGTAATACTGTGTAGATACTGAAGGTCCTGAGAAAACAAAATTCTCTCTTCAGTAGTGAAGCAATACCTACATGATTCTTATACATGATGTTTTAGTAGCAGTCTTTCTGTTTAATATACATTTTGAGTGTGTTGTGTCAGGTGCCATAAGTCAAGAAGGGAGATGACAACCTGCATTTCATAGTTTATAGGCAGAGGGGAAAATAAATGTGTGTGGTATGGCATATTACCATATGGAAAACACAATTAAGAAAGGAGGGAAAAGTGATTTGGTCAACAAAAAATCTGATAGACTGACCTCAACAGTGAGCAGCTGTAGCACAGCTTTTTGAAAGAAAAAAAAGCAGAATCCATGATGATAAATGGAAAATGGAATAAAAAGCAACATTGGTTTGCATCATGCCACGCTAACTTGATATCTATCTTTTCTAAGGTAACTGATTTGCTAGGCAAGAGGAGCCTGATGGGTCTAATTTATCTGGACTTCAGCAAAGCATTTAATACAGAACCACATGGGAAATTATTAATTAAGCTGGAGAATGTATAAATAAGTGCAAGAACTGTAAAATAGTGGAGAAATGGGCAAAAAGTCATATACTGAAAGGGGAAATTATGGATTAGAAAAAGGCTACTAGTTAGTTCCCTAAAGATCTACCTCAGTACCTATTTAATTCACTGTTGCTAATTTAATGACCAACAAAAACAGCAAAGAAATCTCCATATACAAATTTGCTGATGAATACAAAGAGGTAAGGCACTGGTAAAACAGTGATTCAACATTTACAAAGATTTTGATGCATTGAAATATTGGTGTAAGAGAAATGTAAGGAAATTTCATAATACAAAATTTGAGGCTGCTCTTTATACATATTAATTTTTTGAGGCTGTTGATTATAAAGCAGAATTCCTGGAGGAAAAGGAGGAGAATCCCAAAATCTCTGTAGGCTGGTATTGTGAAAGACGATCAAAATTAGATCCTAGTCGGATCCTAACTTATATCAGGTTGTATTTCCATAAGAGTAGGTGTGTTCTACTGCAATTATTCAAATTTATGGTAGTCTAAATATCATATAATTTTGAGATTTTTTTATTTTAACTGAATTGTAGCCTTCCTTAAGAAAGGATCAAGTAATGTCAGTGTCCTAGAGGAAGGCTTACACTTGCACTGCTAAATAACCCAAATACAGATAGAAATGAGGTATAATTTCTTCCTAGTGCAGAAGAAAGTATGCGCAGAAAATATTTACAGCAAACAGTTGCGGAAGTATATTGGGGATATGGGCAACCACTTACCCTTCACCTTGTTTGTCTCAAGCTAAATGCATGTACATTGGCCATGTGTGTATAAGTTTTCTAACTGCCAGAAAATGTAGTTCTGAAGAGTGTCCCAGTAAGAGTCATGAGGAAGGAAACAAACTGACTTCAAGACAGGGTGACAAAAACAATATTCTGTCAGGAAATGGACCATTGTGGTCTGTTGCTGTTCTGGTCCATCATGGAGAGGTGAAATTAAACTGAACCATGTGTAAAGATCCTCAAAGTAGAAATATAGTTTTCATTTTGCAGTAAGTTTCATTTTAGCAAGAGAAAAGTCAATCAGCAATAATTGCCTTTCAGCTTGTCTAAGCGATTGGAGCTTCACTCAAGCCAATAGAATTGTCACCTGTCATAGCAGCTCAGCATCTCCGCATGTTCCTCTAAACTCAACTGTGTTTTATTGAGAAATTGAGAATATGTTTGGCGACTTCATTGGGAATTCCTCTTTGCTGTCTTTTGTACATTATGTGTGGAATCATGAGTATTTTCTCTGAAACACTGCAGGCAGAGGGCAATGCTTGTCTGCAGTTCTGCTGTGGAAAGCAGAGCTAGATCATGACTGGGTTGGGTTGGAATAGGATCTCTTCAGCTGGGAATGGGTTCTGGAAGGAAAAAGACTGGAAAAAAATGGGACATAAAATCTTTTCAGCAATCAAGTGAACAAAATTTTTCAGACACTGATTATGCTGTAGAAACAAATTTTGATGTGTACAGATACTTCATGTGATAGATGAATTAAGGATAGGCAGAGGATAAAAACAGGGCATTCATTTTGTGCATTTATAAATAACATCAGAAATATCACGAAAGGTAATATGGATGCACATGATAATATGCATTATTTTCAGATATTCAGGCTTAGGTCTTGAAAGCAACCCATCCTTCCACTTCTCTAACTCTTTGTGGGAAGACCAACAGCTTGGCTATACCCTCATTCTTTGCACAGGAAAGATGGCAAGAGTTGCTGCAGTATGAGCTTTGGGTTTTTTTTTCTCCTGTGGGATTTTCTGAAGAACAAGAATTCAGTTTGACACCATCATTTGTTTGGTATTTCCAAAGTTT
>JAUBOD010000183.1:341956-360946 GCA_032353885.1 Nothura maculosa
AAAGCTACATGTTTCATTCACTAATGAAAGCAAATATAAACCAAAGAAGACACATTTACATGAATTAATTGAAATTACACAAATCAAAGATACAAGTAATTTAACTATAAATGGAGCTAGTATTTTAATTATTTTTAAATGGAATTCACAGGTAGATTCATATGTTCGGATTGCTGAGTCTCAGCAGCTCTGGTTATTTTGTCCCTCTGTTGCTCTGTGAGCGTCTTCTTCAAAGATTTCCTTGGCTTGAAAAGAGCTGCGGAAGGGAAAGCCCGTCGGCCTGTTGGCCTGGCACTGGAGACACCAATTTGAATATCACACCAGGCCAGCCAACTGCTCGCTGCTCTGTCACCTCCGGCAAGCTCTTTGTCTTCTAAAATGCAGGTGTTTTGGAATGTGGAAAATTACCTTGTCTGCACTTCTCACGGCCACACAGTATTAAAAGACAGTAAAAATAGACAACTAACAAGGGAACGTCTTTACAAGAGGGCAAGGAAGCGCTCAGTCCCGTGGGAGACGGCTTTGCCCCGCTCCCGGTGCCTTTCCTTGCCGTGCTCTCCGTGCACACCCGGACAGGCGCGGACACGAGCAAGCGACGCGCCGGCCGGGCCAGCTCCTGCTGAGATCCCAAGGGATCTGCAAGCTGCCCTCCTTCGTGCTCCCTTCAGGACAAGGTGAAAACCTCCTCCTGAAATCACACTTTGTTTGCATCCTAACTGGCACAGCATTAAAGGGGGAAATGGGAATTCAGAGCTGCCAGCAGCAGTATCTCTGTGATCACTTCACCAATAAGGCCCAGTACAGACCCGCCGAGCCTCTGGATAAATTGTATTTTCCAAGGGTTAATTAAGCTGTCTTGAGCTTCTGCATGAAGGGGAACAAACTGGCACTCGCAGCGTTTTCTGAAACCTGCTGTCGACATTGCAGTCCCTGCTGCTTTTAGCTGTATCGATCCAATGCCTGACCTGTGAAATCCTTGATGGCTGCTAACACTGGAAGCTCACTGGAGCTTTCCAAGGGAGCTTCAGGACAGCTTGTGTAGTCAAGTACAATTACCTGTCCCTCCAGGAGAGCCAATTAGTTCACAAAGAGCTGGAGCAGAACAAATGTTTTGTGTGTGATTTAGAATCTTTAAGAAAAGCTTTGTTCTGTCTGATTCCTTTGTTTCTAATTTTATGATTATTGCTCCGTTCATGGCAATCCACACTGCATTTCCTTACGTGTCTCATAAAGGACTACTTGGGAATGAGAAAACAGATTTGCAGCTATTGTTTTTTAAGCAGAAAGAAAAAGAAGTCTTGTATGTGATACAAAACTATTGCGGACCTGAGGTTAAAATACTCACATGTTGAATATTTGCAGGGCCTTGTCAGTTTGGTTAAAACTGACAACATATATAGACATTTAGCTGCTGTAATTGTAATAGAACGTATCTACCTAACGTATATATATGTATATGTCTACTAGCAGACACATATTTCAGTTTAAATTATAGATATCAGTTTTCTGTGAAAAGAGAGCATCTGATCTGTAAAACACACAGAGAATGTAAATTAAATGGATTACCCTGAATAATATTACCAATTTAATGCAGAACTTGTGATTTTTTTAGTAGAAAGAAAAGACAGTGGACCAAAATTTGATCTTCATTATTCTAAGAGTCCTACTATTTGGCTGAAGTTGTTCAGAAATAATAAAATAACATTGATTCCATAACAAGACCTCTTCAATTAATTTAAACTAGCAATTCAAATAAATAAGTATACTAACAATTCAAATAATCTGAGAAATTAATTTCTATTTTTTGTGGAGGGCTGAGTGCAAATATGTGAAGTTCTGCAAATAAACTGGACTGTAGCAAAGACTGTTGCAGGAGGAACATTTGGGATGGTTATCAGCTGATGGTGAGAGATGTCGTGGGGTCCACGATTACGAGGTACTGCACAGCTCACAGCCTGTTGCTGAAATGAAACCCTATGACAGAGTTGGGTTTTATCAATCTTTTCTCAGAAGAGTGATAGAGAAGAGATCTCAGTGGCTCCCAGTTTAGACCTCAGAGTTCAGTGACATACTCATTATGCTTGGATTCCTTCCAATCCTAAAACCCCTATATAGTAGATACTTTTAAAATGTAAGGAAAAGAATCTTATCATCCAGATAAAACAACAATATCATTATATTACCAGGGAATGCTTTATTCCTCCATATAATTTATGTTAAATAACTGGAAAGAAACAGAGTCCTGTTAAAGAAAAACAAGAAACAAAAAGCAAAGTCCATCCTTATGTATAAAGAAGGGCTTACATGATTTTGTGCTGGCAAGTAGGAATTTCCACACCTTTGCTAAAATATGTGATGAGGCATTAAGAGACAAACCCACTGCAGGATCTCACAGAGCAAAATCCCATGTTTTCAGGGCAGACAGCTATTTCACTGATGATACTTAGAGTTTACTGAAATTTTGTTTGTCTTCCTGAAGTCAACATGTGGTCATCCTTTCTCATAGCATTTGAATGTGGGCATAGGTTACAGATACATAAGGGGGAAATGGAAGGTACATTTAATAGCAATCTTCTGCCTGGCCGAGACAAAACATTATGAAAAAGAGATCCCATTTGGTGTCACAATGAGCCATCAGTGAGGCTAAAGCTACATCAGACATTCATGGCTGCTGTTTGTGCCAGCAGAAATATCCATATCAAGAGGGAATAGTGAAGTTCTCCAGTTTCACTTGTGCAAGATTCTCTGATTCATAGGTGCCTTTGAAAGGCATGGACACCGTGGGAAATTCTGGGGTTGGGTTGACCAAAGAGCATTGCAAAGGATGTGGAGCACTGGGATATAGACATCACCAGTAACCTTCATGATGGTGGGACAAGGGACTTGCCATTTGAAGGGACACCGTCAATGACTTTCAAAGGTCTCCAAGAAATCCAGTGATGACAACAAGCCAAACTGCAGCCAAAGCACAAGAGCTCCTGCAAAGGTGACATAGTGGGCTTTGTAGGTGCTTTTCCTTCCAAGAAGCTGTCCCCAAACCAGCGTTCAGCTAAATGTCATCCAGATGTTACCAAGTGCAGCCCTAGTAGGTGATGGGAGGAATGGACCAAGTTTGTCCACATTCTGCTGGGTCCCTCATATATCGCACTAAGCATCAACGAATGCCTGAACTTTGTGCATTACATGCTCACATAGCAACTATGCTGAACTATAAAATGCTCAATTATTTATATGGGAAGCATAGCAAGGCTGAGTGGCATTTCTGTAACCTGGAGCTTCACGATTAATAAATAAAACCATTTCTTCTCTTGTCAGTGGCCTGTATCCTGGCTTGCTGAGATGCATGCTGGGCAGCCAGAAGAAGAATTGTCAGGGCACAACGCCATACATTTGCTTTGCTGGTGTAATTACTTGGCAACATTGTCAATATTATCTGCTTTGCTTAGTAAAAAGAGGATATTACTGTGAAAATCTCCACAGTAATATTAAACAAAGCCTTACTCAGTCATTTGCTAAGGAAGGATCATGAATTATATTGGAGCAAACCTACATAACGATTGCTTTTTATATATAATTTTTTCCTTTTCTTCCTTTTACATTGAGTCTAGAAAAACTTACGTGCGTTGGACAGAAAGCACAAGGTGAGAGGTAAAGAATGAGCGTTAACCCTCGCCAATAGCGCAGGGTTCCTCCCAGAGCAGTGGAGATTGCTGGCCTTGGGGTCAGGGTTAAGTACAGAGCAGCAGCTCTTTCAAACTGCCTTAAGAGGGGGAGGAAGGTCATCTTGGGAAAGGGCAGCAAAAGCAAAATAACAAGGTATATCTGGGGGGGAGGGATTGCTTGATGTGTTGGTGGTACCTATAAGACACCAAATGAAATCATCTTAGGAGTAATGTTCAGGGTCCGGTCTGGGCGGTTGGTTTGCTCCTCTTTTGGTTTCTGATTCAGGCCTCCCTTAGATGAGCAGACCTTCTTCAGGAAAAGAAAAAGTAGAATCAACTCATATCCAAATAATTTTTCAATTTTTCCCTTCCTCAAGTGTTGTCCCCAATGCCTTGTCCCTGACGAGGATCCCCAGCTCTCTGGGTCACAGAAATTCAGCCACTTTTACAGGATCTGGCTGTGTTCAGGCAGGGAGCAGAGCGGCGGTGCCACGGGGGACATCAAAAGCATGTGCAAAATTCTGAGGGGCTGTTGTCAGCTGCAAGAGGCTGCAGTGGGCACAGCAGCCCCTCCTCTTTGCCCAGGAGGGCACCTGCAGAGGCCGAGTCCTCCTCTCCTCTCCTTGGAGACCCTCAGGCAGAGCTGAGCTCCCTTGAAACTGGGCAGTTATTGGTCCCAAGCAGGGACATAACCCTACTGACCCACTCACCTACAGGGAGGTAACAAGTCCTCCTAGTTTGTGAGAAGTGCAAAGCTGTAAACAACAACATCTGATCCCTGGCATGTCAAAATACGTAGGTGTTCCCTACTGAAAATTTTAGTGGAAAACAGATCTGGTCTTGGATCCTTTAGCAGATACAGCTCTGCTGATCTGGAAAACATTGCAGGAACTTGGTATTAGGAGGGGCAAAAAGTCAAATGTCGCTTGATTAACTGCTCAGGCCTTTCAGTATGTGCTCCTTCTCCCACCAAGTTGTTGGAAATCAGCATACAGTCTAGCCTGGAGGCTTACCACTTCATCTTCTGGCTATTTTTTCCCTATAAAATTGTTTTTTTACCTGCAGGCCTTTTTCTTTTTTCTATCCTGAACATTTAAGCAGTTCAGTGCTGTGTTTATCTCCTTTTTTAATACAAGAAAGGCCAAAGAAATAGACCTCTGTTATTCTAGAGTAGAGCAGCAAGTGTCTCAGCAGGGATAGAAGCCTGACAGAGGAAATGTGCCATGGAGCTGAGTAGCTCTCCCTGGAGAGAAGGGCCTGAGCTCCACCAGCACTTGGTTCAATCGAGTTAAGAGCCACTCCAAGTGGCACTTGGGCCATGGGCTGTCCAATTGGTACAGGCTTGCATTACATTTTTGAAATGTGCAACTGAGAAAGGGCACATGCAGCACGGGTGGTGAGCTAAATTAGCTCTAAGGAAAAAGCCCTTTTAAGGTGTAAGCCTGAGATAAGGCAATATGCAGTTATTAATATGACTTTTTTGTTAATCCCTAAGCATTAAAACAGTTCTAGCCGTTCAAGCACAGAGAAGATTTCACTACATTTATCTACAATAATCATGAGCTCTGAGGCCAGGAAGACGTCACATTAAAAAAAATCCCATTGCGTAGCCTGCAGTTTCCCTTCCCAGTGTTGCAGCTCTCCAGTGGTCTTCATAAAAAATGGATTTGGGCAGATTGTAACCATTCTTCAAACATCTGTGAAAGATCACTATCCACAAAGCACTGGGGCTTTAATTGTTTGAAATGCCTGTCTTGAAATGATCCTTCTAAAAATGAGTTTGATTTTTCCTCTTCAATGTAAGCAACATTTTTATGGTCTAAAAAAATCCTACAGCATTGTCAGAAGTGCCGTGTTTCACTTTATGAACCCTGAAGTAATGGCTCTGCAGAAGGATATGCAGAAGTCTGTTATTGACTGTGAAGACATTCGGTACTGATTGACTGTGAACTAAAGCATCATTTTCCCTCTCATATCAGCATCAAGATAATACTATATTTGAACCCCTGATTTGATTGATATGTCTCAGCAGCAGGACACTTAAACATTTATGTCATAAAATGAAAATGAATTATTTTATGTCACTGAACACAACAGCCTGGCATGCAGTAGTTAAAATCCAATGAAGTTCCAACGAGTTCTGTAGTTACTAAAATACCTAGAATCTTGTGTTTTTGTTTTAAGCAGCTTCCAGGAAAATCACATAAAATTAAAAGGGTAACCAGTCAGTATGTCTATTTTAAGGCTTTAAAATCACCCAACTTTGGAAGGCTTCTTGATATAGATATGCACTTGTGTAAATGGCAACTTGGAATACACAATATCCAATGTTGTAGACTGAAAAATTATGCTATTTTACAATCATCACGTTTACCTGTCAGGACAGGTATGTTTTGCTGAAAACAGGGATGTAGTTCTAAAGGGCCTTCCTAACAATTTCTTTAATAAAATATTTCTTTTACATAAAATTCAAGGGATGCTTGAATTCTTTACATTTATAAGGCAATTGTCTCTATCTTCATCTAGAAAACATTTAATTTGAGCATATCATCCTCTCTGCACTGGCTAAATCGCTGTATTGCTTGTGTATTTTTTTAAAGAAAAAAATGTTCAGGGGTTGTTTCAACTTTTTATATGTACTTCCCATCTTGACAAGTTCTTAACTTCAGTATATTGTGCCTCATTAGTACTTTAAAACCTGCTGAAGCTAAACTGCATCTTGCTTGCCTATTAGTTCAACCTTAGGCCCATCAGTAGAGCATTACCCAATGTCTTGGGAACAATTAAGGCATCCCTTCCCTACCAAACAGTTTTGAAGTGGACAAAACATATTTAACAATAAAATTGGCGGCACACAGCATGGAGATGCAATGAAAACTCCCGGGAATATGCATTAATCCTAATGCAGAACAAGTTCCTAATAACTCACTTGAACCTCCTGGGGATATAGTATCAAGTATGTACTCGCTAAATGCTACTAATGAAACATTTGCAGTCCACAGTGATAAAAGGAAAACAGAAGAGTCTGTGGCCTGTTAAAAGGCTACTTGAACAACGCCCAGAATGCAAAGTTAAGACGTATGTGATTATTGATCCTTTCAGCAAAAGGGCTTTATGAATAATATTCATACCACACCATTAGAAGCTGAAGTAGCCTGGGAATTAAGCAGCAGCGGGAGAGCAATTGATGGATTTAGACAGGTCAGACAATGTCATTCTAAAAGCAGCTAATCAATATGGACAAACATGTCAGAAAGGTGATTTGAAAAATGATTTTATAATAAGGGAGGGAAAAAAACACAGGTTCCTTAGGTCCCCAATCTTCCCTCCCCCAGAGTTATATATTATTGAAAGAAGGTTGTTAACTGTTTCCACAATCAGCAAGAGGAAATTAAACTAAAAACACAAGGGCAAAGTTTTGAAGACGAATAATTAGACTGACACAGGGAATTTTGCTTCATCTAGCTACAATTTTCCAGCCATAATGATACGTTATCCCACCTTATTTTGAATCCTTTTCAAAGTTACAGAGTTAACCCCAGAATACAGGCAGGATTTTGCTGAAATGGGCGCTCCAAGACTCCCGAGGAGGCCAAGCTTTTCTGAGCTGGATTCTTGTTGCAACAAAGGAGTGTTGGAAGTTGTGGCTAAAGCAGCTTCACAGCGTGTTTGTTCTCTTCCAAGTGCTGCAGAGCGGTCAGAGAGATGACACTTGTTTTCCATTTGGGCTTCTTCACGTTTCCACCGTTTCCACTGTTCCACTGTTGGCTGCTGCTCCGCTCTTGCCTGTCAGATTCAGAGGTGTGCTGCACAGAAGGATGGTGTTATTTGTTCCTGCAATCCTCCCTCACCACAGCCCATCCATTAGCCAATGCATCACATTGGAGCTACCTCATTCTGGACTCACTCATCCAAACATCTCGGTGGGTCCGTTCTCCCAGACCCACGAAGAAGCTCTTGAGATTAATGCTTAGGGCTCCAGGTTAATGTTGCTGTCAAGGAACGTTTTCTGATTCTGGCACAAACCTCCTGTGTAACCTCAGACATGCAGCCCATGTCCTGTGCTGCATCTTCCCCATTGGGAAAATGAGTTGAGTAGTACTTCACTCTTGGAGAAGTTCATACCTATGAACTCCCCTGGGATATTCCAATGGCAGGAATAAAGAAAAGGGTTTATAAGTAATGGATGGCTATTATTCTTTCTGCTTGAGTCAAAGATAGAGCTTCTTTCAATTTATTTGGATCTCAGTGTTCAAAATGCAGGAAAATAGATCATTGAAAAGCAATGGGTGTGGAAGCTGGGAATGAATTTCTCATTTCTATCAGTCCTTGCTGCCTTAGAAAGCACCGCTCCTCCGGTCTACCTGAAATCCTCCTCTGCTTTCTTTCCCTGTGTGACTCCTCTTTGATCCAATGGCTAAATCTTTGTCACCTGTGAGATTTTACTTCCTTCCTGCAAAACGGCCTTTCTTTGGAGACTCCTCCTTGACATTAGTCGCTATATGGACATGCCACCTAAGCATGCAATCCAATTTGCATCTCCTGCCAGGACTGTCCTGGGTCTGGGAGGATCCTCCCCATGTCCCTGGAAGAAAAAAGTACCAACTTGTGTGTTATCAGTAACTCCTGGACAGCGTTTCTTGTAACCCTTTGAAAACATTCTCACGTCACGCCTGTGGATGGATGTGGGCAGGATGAATGGGGTCCCTTCCTCGACTCCAGAAGGGAGGGCTCTTGAGGAAGGGTGTCCACTGCCACCCTCTGTGCCTGCCCTGGCAGGGATGAATAGAGTCATTGTAAAGCTGAACCATCTGGAAGCAATTGGAGGCAGAGCAAATATCCAGGAACAATGCAGGCAGATTCAACAGGCTTTGGTTTGTATAGGTACCAGGTCAATAGATGGCAAATACATGACATTGTAAGGAGTAACGCGGGGCCAAGGAGAGCAGTTGGGGGTTATTTACTAACTGGGACATTCACATCGCACACTGACAAGGAGAAGGACTTTGCACATTGCAGTGGGACAGTAAATAAACCTCAGACTAGAGCAAATGTTCGTCAACGTTGATGCCATTGTACTTGTATGAATGGGGATTTGTTCAGAGCTATCTTACTCTATCCTTTATGCACTAGTCACACATTTCTTATTAAGCTCCCTTCCTTTTGTGACTTCCGATAAGAAAAATTTTACATTTAGTCACTGCACATTGTTTACACTGGATGTCCCCCATCAGCCATACACACTTACAGGGTTTCTATTAAACTTAAGGCTAGAATCCAATAGAAAAACCCTGATTTCACAAAAGTCATTGGCAGTTTTGCTGCAGATTGCAGGGAAAGCTGCAGCAGTCGAGGCGGCAGCGCAGCACGTGGCTGAGCCCTGCGATAGCCATGGCCACCACGGGCTCGCTCGGGGCTGGTGGGTTTTGCCAGGCACAGCACCCTACAGCCCTAGAGCACTTCGAGTCTCAAGCTAAGGACTGAATAGGATTTACTGGTGCTGACCTGCAGCTTCTGCTTAGCTTTGATTTCCACCCAGACACAGACCCGTGGGCCCTCACGCCACGCTGGAGCTGCTGCTCTGAGGATGGTCGCCGAGCTCATGAGCAGCCTTCCCCTCTCCTGCACCCTGCTCTCCCTGCTTGCAGAGCTCAGAAGCGTTGCCTTCAAGGTTCCTCTTTCTCTTGTTACTGATGGTAATTATTTAAATAACACAAAATCCCCAGAATAGAACAGCACATGGCTTATTTATGAGAGCAGCAAGCTTTGGTCGCGTTAGCAGTGTGGTCAAGTCCAGAGGAGAAGCCTTTAGGAATATCTGTTTTTCTTTTCCTCCATAGTGCTGCCTCCTTGGCATGGGTGCTCACAGCAATTCCCACTGGCGGCAATAGGCATCGAATAGGGTTTTTTCCTCCCCTTAAAGCTACTTGGGCAGCAGGAGGTCACTGCTTCTTTCCCTCTGGTTTTCCCCCCTCAAGAGAGTAACGTTTATGAGCAGCAGTCCCCAGTGTTTAGCCCCAGGATGTCCCCCAACCCTCATCTTTGCTGCAGTGAACAAAACCAGGTTCTCCATGGTGCAACGTGCCCATGATATTAACCCTGTAACCTACTGGGCTCCCTGCACCACCTGCAAAAAGAAACCTGGATTCTGTTTGCAAACCCACAGCGATTTTCCTGGGAATGCTGCGTCGTGAAACAACCGTTTGTCTCAAATGTAGTGTGATTTTTCCAGACATTTTTATCTTGAAAGAATTCCTGTGCACCTTATCAAGCAGAGCCCCGGCCCCAGTGTATCAGTTTGCTGAATTAAACAGCACTAAACATTTAACATGCTAAATGAATTAGGCTGGGAGATGTAAAGAAAGCTGAGCTTTAAGATGAAATGTAGGACAAACTCAAAAGGATGTTTTGCCTGTTTCATTCAGCTTTAGTGTCTTGCCTATAGGCCTCCCTTTGAAATAATCTATGAACATGGTTACCATATAATTAGCTGAGCAGTGAGTTAGGTGTTTAAAAATATTTTTTCAGGTGCTTTTTTGTATTCATGATAGCTTCTCAACACCAAAAATCAATCTCAATCAAAGCTGCTACTGAGTTTATCATAAATTATCATGAAAAGGTTTTCTACTGAGTAGATGGTTAATTACTATCTAATTTGAATAATTTTGCATATTAATGAGAAATGAATGAAAATCATTTTTAGATTTTTAACTTCAGCTGAGAAACCCATGGAGATAATGGTCCCCTTTTAAGATGCATGTGATCCTGTTACTAAAAGAGACTGAGAATTTTTTTTCATTTACCAACTTGTTTTAAATTGATTAATGGATTAGTGTTTTTGTCATTAATAAACTATATCCAAATGAAAGACAAGTTCATTATTTGACTGTGTGGCCTTATATCTGCTGCCAGAAAGAAAGTAACTGACTGAAAACAGATTAAGGCTCCACTTGGGGAATAGGAGGCCTCGCACAATTCCTCGCAAATGCCAGAAAGCCGGAGAGCGGCGGAGTTGCGCGGGGCCAGCTCTGGGTAGGCACCAATGCAGTCCATGAAGGATCAGCAGCACCGCTGGGCTGAATCCCAGGCCATGCTGAGCTGTGAATGGTCGTGGATGGGGCTTCCTGCAAACCTTCATTCTCCAAGAACCTCCTCTACCATCCATGAAGTCCTCAGGGAGACGAGACGAGCGGCGCTTCGCTCAGCGCCCGCAGCTCTAGCCCTGGCTCCCAGCTGCCATCCGACACACAGTGCGGTGCCCGCGCCGCTCCACGGGGCCACACATTTATTCAGGAGAGGCTAATTAATGTCCCAGGTACTAGGACTTGGGCTCCTGCAGTACCTCCCCTCTGCGGAGATTTTCATGCAAGGAGGAAATTATAACAAAATTGAGAGGCTGTACATTAAAAATAAGCATATGACGCTCTCAGCATAAATGATGGCTCACCAGAAGATATTGGTGATGTCTAAAGAATGAGATCTATTTAGATGCAACAAGACTAGCCAGATTTCTAATGGCAAATATTTGAAGATTGGCATGAAAATTTGACAGGGAAGGAATCCCTCCTGCTTCAGAGCATATGCCAGGTATTACCTGGTGGGATGGAGGGAGCAACTATATGTGCACACCAAGGCAGGCATTCAGCTGCTTAAAGTGTCTTCCTGTCGCAACTGCTAGTAAGCTCAGAGGATAGTGGATTATAAACAGGCCAGTCATGCAGGCTGGTCAGTCATACAGAAATAGTTTTTCTTCAATTTGATAATAACCAGAAAAAAAAATAAATACAATCTTTATTGAATTCCGGCTCTTTTTAGTCTGTTTCTGGAGCTCTGATCCCTGCTCGTGCCTGTAAGGTGAGTGACACTGTTTGAGGTGAGTCTGAACTTTCCTAGAGAAAAGTTTTTAAACTGACACATGGCGATTGGCTGTATCTGCACAAAATAATGGAGGTTGAATTGTTCAAAACAGACTGGTAGTTAGCAGTTCCCATTCCTTAGATAGCCGTAAATACACATAGAAGGTTCCTGAAGGCTTAGGATTTATTAATGTGAATTTTGATCCAAATTATAGAGAGATGATAGAAGACGTTGCAGGTAGTGAAGTGAGAAAGACCCTTTCTGAGATCCTTTCCTTAACTCCTTGTATTTCTTGCAGCACTTTAGATGTTTCCCAAGTGTAAAACATTTCAAGGATTAGCAGTTTTCTGGGCTGACAAAGACTTCCTCACCTCCTCTCCTAACCCCCTCCACTGTCTTCTTCCTTATTATTACTTCTAGGAACAACTACCACATGCCCTGCTGAACCTTGACTGGATTAGTCTTGGGAGACTTCTGACAACAAGTTGTGGACCTCAGACTGTGCCACAATTAGAAGTAGTGGGTCAGCATGTCAAAAACACTGAGAAAGAATGAAGATAGGAGCTGTGCATCAGTGGAAGCCTTTTAATTCTTTAGCATGACAGTATTTTTAGCAACTAGAAGGAAATACCCATAGATATTAGACGTGAAAATGAACAATGTGAGAATTTAGTAATGATGAATATGCTTCCTTTGCTTGCTAGCAGGACATCTGCATTTCCAAGTCCCCTCCCACAACGGGTTACGCTTTGTTTCAGGACGTCATTACAATCTGTGCTAGGGCTGATAAAAAATCAGGGCCAGAACTCATAATAGTATACGAAAACTCAGACGTTTTAGCAGCATGCGAGCTAATAAGCATGTGACTGGCAAAAGGTTCGACTCTTCCTCCGCTGTTAAGCTGTACTTTATTGATGCCTATAGCAGTGTCTCTTTCAAAAACTGCTTTGGCCCGGCACTGGCGGTCTCTGCTCTGGCAATCCTCCAAACCATTTCAAAGGGAATTCTGCCTACGTTCTGACTGCCTGATTCAGTCAGTAATTTTGTCCACAGGAACCACCTTTAAACAGAAGTAGCCTCCGCTGGCAGAGGATCCACTTCTGGTCTGTAAATCCTACCCCTGCCTATGGTCAATATAGGTCAATAAGAAATAATGATTTCATAAGATCAGAAGATGTATTAGCGCCTTTAAGTTACTATGCATGTTTGCACAGATCTCAGTGCCTGGCACTGATACTGAAGCTACTCTAATGAACTATTATTTTCAGCTTTTTTGGTTTCTTCATTGTAGGGGTGGCTCAATGGCTTATGTACTTTCTGGAGAGTAAAGTATTCACCGTCATGAGAAACTTACTTCAGCAGAAGGTCAGACTGACTGCATGAGAACTGCGTTAATATTTGTGCAACATTCGTTAGCAAAATTATTTTAATTAGCGAAGCCCAAAATAATTGAAGGAGAGGGTCATTTTACTTGTTTAGGATCAATGCCCCCATCACTATCCGGATAGAATATATTTTGCCAATTGTGAGGACTAATTCTAGTCTAATGTAAATCAAGAATAACTCCCCTGAGGAAATAGAGCCCCTACAGTACTTGGATCTTAACCCCTGGTTTAATGGAAGAGAGTAAGGTGGGTGTTTTATTCATATTTGATTCCCTATTCAGAAGCACTATATCTCAAATAATCTTTAGGCTATTTGGCCCTATAGGACCAAATGTCTGTGAATTATAGTACAGTTGAAAGTATATAATATACATTGATTATACCCCACATATTATGTGATTACAGTGGGGCACTGGCCTCTTCCAGAGCTCCTCACCCTACAACTGCAAGCTGGCAAATTTCTTGCCAGCTGGATCATTCCTCATTACCAGTTGTAATGAGTGAGGAAGGTAAGGCAGGCTCATTTATGCTATGCCTAAATATAGAGGGTTGATCAGTTATTTTCCATATACGTAGTTATTTTTTCCAAGAGACCACACATAGGTAGCAGAGGAGGAGTGAAGGCAGCCAAATGTCAAGAGCTTTGTTAGCACCACTTTTCCTTTAATTTTGTGGTGTTTTCAACTCTCTGCTGTGTACATAGGTTGATGCACAAATTTCCAATTGTACCTTTTTCTGAACTTCTCAAGTGACACAGCTCTAACTTACAGACCCAGTCACAGAAAAGGCTCTATTCCTAGAAGCCAGTGAGATTTTTAAGATCCATATACTTCAAACACTATTTGAAATGATCAAGGGCAGGGACCACTCATGAAAATTACCGTGTGCCAAGAAGGTAGGCATTTAAAATAAAAACAACACCAATAATTACTAGGCTTGTTCTCAACCATATGAACTCACAGAGTAATGGCCACACCGAGGCGCAGCTCCGCTCCCACTTACATGCAGTGTAAATTTATAGTTATTCCAGTGAAGCTAATAGTATTTTTTTGGATTTACAAAGGTGACTCAATGTCAGATTCTGCTTTCAGGCTAAGAACCAAATAATTCTAAAGATATACTGAGAGTATGATCATAATTTGCTTGAGCATCCTATGGCCTCTTTGTCATACAGAAACTCAAGAAATTAGAGACTTCAGGCCTGTGTTCCTTTAAAGAGTGGGTGATTTTCCAAAGATCATCTGCGGAAGAAAGGTGTGCAGCATTTGTGCCCTGGCCTGGTTTTCCAGGCCTGGTAGGTATGCGTGCCCTCAGCTGGAACCAGCAGAGCCCCGTTGCTCACCTGGAATGGCTGCTCTTGGTTTCCTCAAGCAGAACTTCCTACCTCAGGGCGAGCAGCGTGCAGGCCTGACGTGCTTCAAAATGATGAGGACTTCCTGCGCTCCAGAGGCCACGGAGCCCGCGGCGAGCTGTGGAGACAAACCAGGGAGACGTTCCACCTCATTTCCACCATTAGCGTTTTGTCTCTGTGCTGTTTGATTATCTTCCTTACTGCCCTTTATGCTTTACTAAAGTCTAATTCCCACTGACTTCAGTGGGTAAGATGCGCTCTTTGTTTTAATGGCGAATGCCGAATGAGGAGGCATGTGGAGGCCTGAGTTAATTTCTGTTTAATAGAAATAAATACAGGTAACTCTCCCTCAGGAAGGCGAGGTCTGCAAGATCCCTGAGTTCACTGAGACATTGGAGGATGCTCTTATGCCAAGCCTGGATGCTGGGCAGAGAGGTGAATTTGCACAACTTGCAGGCATTTGCCTACAAAACTGATCCCACCGCTGACAAGGATAATCCTTTGAGCCCCAGTTTAATCCCTAAAGTCTCAGCCGACATACTGGCCACTGAAAAGGGCACTTCCAGTGCTTGGGAACTAGGTTGCTTTCCATGAAAACAGCCTGAGCTCGTTGGATGAATTATGTCTCAACACTCATCCAGGTAAAGCAGCAGAGATGATGGATAGTTTGGTAGAAGTAGTGCAGTTGCCGTTATCTGTAACATATGGGCATCAGTACATATTTGTGGATTGGTAAGTAGCTATTCTTCTGAAAAATAGATTTTGAAATGGTCCTTTCTGCTTAAAAAGTCAATGAAGATTTACTTATCAACCCCATATAGCTCATATGTATGTAAGAGAGACTCTAAAATAAATTTTAGAGGTCATGGACTGAAAATAAAGCCAAAACTTGTCTGCATAGCCTTTAACTGCAGGGGATCAATGCCAGCTAACACTACCGGAGAATCTAGGCAGCACTATCTGCTTAGCACACGCGGCCCTGCACCTCTTGCAATCCTTACTTTCTTTCATTAGGACAACTTTAGCAAGAAAAGGTCCTACTTCATTCCTGAAGAGACTCTTAATGCATCTCTAATGTCTGATTTCAGTTTTCGTTTATGCATGTATGTGGAATGGGCTGGCTATACACAGTACCTTCCAAACTATAGATTTCCATGGCTTATGGATTTGCTTATATATTTATATCTCAATTATATAACTAGTTTTGTAAACTTGTACTTCTTAGGTAAGACGTTCCAGAAATCAAAATAGTCAACATTAAACACCACAAGTACAGCTGCAGTTTTAAATATTTTATAATCCAATCAAATTGTTTGAGTAGTAATGCATTTAAATGTTGTTATGGAATCCCCTCTAGACTTTTTAAAATGGTTACTCTGTTCTTGGCTTTGCTATTTATGAAATTCATATGGGATGACATTTTTAATAATAGAGCATTTGACTTACAGAGTAGCAATTCCTGCAGTGTCTCAGTATAATCTATAATTTTCTGACTGAACTTTCAGAGGGACACAAACACATATCACACTTTTATTAATGAACATATACATCTGTTGATGTTGCCGTAATTAAAATGACCTTAAGTGAGAAGACCTACATAAGTCATTCAGCAGTTTTTATGATGCCGGGGTGAAGACGCAGGACACACGCAGCTTCAGGAGGCTAAAGGCAGGAGCACAAAAGCTGCACTAAGATGTCGAGGGGAGACTTCATTTGAAAACAGGCACCAAGCAAAGCACAGCCCACATATAATTAAGCAACACTGGGTACTACAGAGCTGGACAGGAGGGAGCTCTCAGGGAGTCTAAATCACCTCTTGGCCCTGGAGAGGGAGGCACTGTCACGTCGGGGCTCTGCTACAGGCTGGGTGCCATGGGGGTATTTAATTGCTCTTGCGTTCTCTGTATGGAGGTTGTGATAAACCGAGGACATCGCTTTTGAGGGGCACAAGTTCCCTACCCTCCTTGAGCACAAACAGGTACCAGAAGGGTGTGCATAAAACAACAGCCAGGGCTGTGGAAAGGGGGAAAATAAAAAAGAAGCCAGTGAGAGCTCCAGCTTTCCCACGGGGGCCTCGTTTCTGTTGAGCTTCAGCACCATTTCTCGTGCTCTCTCTGAATATTGGTGTATCCCCTCGCGTGCACTGATCCTGCTCAGGGCTGCCAAACCAGCTGCTGATGTGGAGAAACGCAGGGCACAGCGCTCCAACAGCTCTGCAAGTGTCAACTCTGATATGATTCTGATATCATATGTTAACTCCAATGACATTTCGATTCGCTCCGTACTATGGAAGAGCAAGAGTTGGACTTAAGACCAGAAAACCCTCCAAGAAAGGAAGATCCTGCTCCCACATACGTAGTTGTAAATCTCTCTACATGAAAGCTCTGGAGCTCCTCCAGACTAACTTCAGCGGAAGCGAGCCTGGAATCAGGCCCTGTGGTGTCTGAGTTACTCCAGACTGTTATTAATTTGAAAAGAGAAAATGAATTCTTTTTAAGGAAAAATAAGCAGTGTTTATTAATAATAATTAGTGAGGGAAGACATTAGTTTTGATATATTGGCTTAATTTGGTAAATAGACAGATCAGTAAAAAATAGAATTAATAATTTTACAAACTAGCAAATATTTTCTGCAGTGTGATATTAATCGTGCTTAAATGTTTCTTTAATGTCGTGTGTGGCTCTTGCAGCAGTGGCTACACCAGAATTTTCTGAGCATCCCACTCAGTTGGGAAGTCAGGCACCAACATCCCTTCCCAAAGCTCTCACTGGTGCTCCCCTTATCCCCTAAATCCGCCCCCGTGGGTTTACTCCGAGACTTTGGGTGGGTTCACAGTGCCGAGCACGGCATGGCTGCGATCCAAATCATTGTCTGACACAGGCTACGAAGGGGAAGCGCCAGCATCAAATGCCACCATCAGCCATACACTAGTGTCGGGATTATGGTGCTCTTCAGAGCCCATTGTATGTAATTTTACATGTAATGTTCTCTGAACATATGGTTCATAACATAAAACCCCCTTCATTTTAATTGACACAATAGGCTGGAATGGCTTTTTTCCCCCTTGCCAAAGTACTTGTTATGGTCTGTATCACCTATAATGTGCATTCTGTAAAGCTCCTAACTAGGTATTTGAATGCTGGAATGCAAACGATCGCTATTTATGAGACCATGAGACCACCTAGTGGGTCAATGATTTGCATTTTAAAATTTCATTAATATGTACTAAGATCATAATAATGCCAATGGTTCATCAGAACAACCTTTATTCGCCTCCTTCTGGAAATAACTCTCTTTTTTTTCTGTGTTTTCTTTAAAGTAAAAGACAAGAGCAGATAAATGTGCATTTCTGTGACTCTCAGATTGCTCTAATTGAAAGTTTAAAGGACACTGGGCAAAGCATTTTCTCCGTACAGTGGCTAAAATGATTTTTTCCTCTGTTGTTTAGGGAAAAAAAAAAAGAAAAGAAAAAGGAAAAAATTGATGCCTGAAAGTGAAATCTGTTTTCTTATCTAATCCCTTTTTCTCCCTTATGGACACACACTGGTTTGCTATTGTAAGGTTGCTTATGAGTGCTAGTCTGCCTGGCATTGATTTTCTTTTTCTTATTTAAGAATAACACTGCTGCGTGGTTGTTTTGGACAAAATATAAATATGAAGAATTGTATATTTTGTATAAATTGAAGAATTTTTCACACATATTGCAAAGAAATACAAACTTATTTCTGACAACTGTATAATTCCCCCTGTGCCCTGGGTCCCATCCAGGCTGCAGAGGGAGCTGCTTTACATCTAGGCATCCGGCTTCAATAGAACCTTGATTAAGCCCAACCAGAAACACTCTTTTCTCTCCACTCTTGTGCACTCCAGTCTGTTTTATTTTTGCTCAGAGAAAATTCAGAGTAATGATAACGCAGCTGACAGAAACATTTTTATTTCTTCGCCTGGTTTAGACCCCTACCATGGAGGAATTAACTGTAGACCCCTTTGCATTAAACTTTAATCACCCAGGCACGTGTGAGAGTCAGGTGAAGGCTTGCAAGATTTGTCTGAAATATAGGTTAATTATCAAGCTAAATACACTTTACAGAGCAGAACAATAGAGTATCTAGTTCTCCAGTTGCATTCAGGAGCTCCTCAGACAAAAAAGGCTCATCTCAAATATTTGCAATGAGCAGCACAGGGCCTGTTCTGAACTTTATGCAACAGCATAGACTAGCGGCAGGAGGAGAGATCGAATCGGCGCTGCCTTCGCGCCGGGTATTTTCAGGATCCTTCCTGTGTCTCCTCGCAGGCAGAGGCTGCGGTTAGAGGCTGGTTACCTTGACTGCGGAAACGGGGCCATCAGGGGTTTTAGACTGGTACCAATGATGACTGCTTTAGTTATTGAAAGCTGCTGTTGACCAGGTAAGCTGCAAGAAAGCGGTCTTGGTGAGTGAAATAACTAACGTGGTAATGGCTACATGATCTCACATAGAGGGAAACAAATGGGGCTGCTTCCTTCCTTTCTGTATCATGAAACACTCAGTTATTTGCAGTTCAACATATTCTTCCTCTCTTCATGCATCTTGCAGGTGTCTTCTTGCAGTGTTTTCCTGACTACACTCTCATAACCAGCCAGGATGTAATCTAAAAAGGGAAGTGAAGAAGCAGTTAGTAAACTTTTATTTTATTTTATTTTATTTTATTTTATTTTATTTTATTTTATTTTATTTTATTTTATTTTATTTTATTT
>JAUBOD010000183.1:361046-373546 GCA_032353885.1 Nothura maculosa
TATTTTATTTTATTTTATTTTATTTTATTTTATTTTATTTTATTTTATTTTATTTTATTTTATTTTATTTTATTTCACTGTCTCCTTAGTTCCGGTTTGCCAGCATGTCCGAGCCTGGTCGAGCAGGAGGCAGAGTGGAAAGCGCCTGCCCTGGTGCAGCTCGGAAGGGCCGACCCTCTCCTTGCTCCCTTATGCTACTCAGCTCTATTTAATTCAGTAGAATTTCTGTTAAATTATACCTGCCTAGGACTTCAAATTCAGCACTCCTTCAAAGACGTAAAACTTACCCCAATTTCCAGAGGGGCTCCTTTGGGAAAAGAAGGCGATGTTTGGCCCCAGGCGAGGTACAACACCTTCCTTCAGCCTTGGTGCCTAGGGAAGTCCCTGCTAGATTTCCTCTGGAAATAGCACCTTTCCAGACCACACAGAGGGGCTCAGGAGACTGCCTTCCGTTTGGCCTAAGTCTGCATTACGGACAGGGATTTTGCTTATCCATTCCTGTCCGCCTTGTATAGTCATTCACACTTCTGCAAAGAGGATGTAAAACATGAAGGAAAAACAACAGTCGTTTTCCACACCTTTTCTACAGGTCCTGATGACTAAACAAGCTGCAAAACAACACAGAGCCCCAGCAGCCGGCAGGAGCAACTTGCCAGCCCTAGGATAACCCCAGGACAGAGCCTGAACAAGCCCACTGGTCTCTCGTGCTTCTCGCTAGCAGAACCAGACAGCTTCTCTTAAGGCTGCCTGTTGTTCTCTCCCTGGCTGAAGGAAGAGTAAGGCAGGAAGAAGAGCCAGTTTTCCCATGCTCAGCACATAGAAGTGGAAGGGCTGGTGTAGTTTGCAACTGGGTGGACCAGGTATTGGATGCCTATGGTTTTCACACACGACTTTTTTTTTTTTTTTTTCTGTTAATGGGAGTAGAATCTGACTGTTTTGACCCAAAAGACTATATTTGACTTGGGTAAGTTGAGATCAACCAGAACTTTGAGTTCCTCTGCATTAAACCACTGTTGAATCTGCTCCAAGAGGGAAGGCGTCTTTTGGACTCACCCAAGCTGTAACGCCAGATGTGCAGTTCTGGCCTCTGTGTAACCATCACTATAAATTTTCCTGGCGATCACTGGGCTCCTATTTGCCCCTGGTTCCTGCCACTGAACCTGCTTTGCTTTACTTTTAGACTGTGTATTTCATCGGTGAGGTCCCTGCCCTCATATATGGCACCCTCAGCTCCTGGCTTATCCCTCTTGGAGGAGCAGCCCAGTCCTGCCGCTCCCTGACACTTAACTCCTTTGGCGCTAGAAATCCTTACCTGTGGCAGCAGCACTCTTTTCCCATGGCCTCCTGTAGTGCAAGAGCTACCTAATTATTATTAAGTTCTTAAGAAATGCCTTGCTGAGTCAGAAGAGGTCCATCTGCAGCCCACGTCTCCAGCAGGGAGAACAGGAGATGTTAGCGCTTCAGCTGCAGATTGAAAAGCATGAACCTGCCTCTGCTGAGGTCTCCAGGACACCGACTCCTGGAAGGTGTCCTCAAGAAGGCAATTAAGAGGATAGAGTCTACTCTTCTAAGCTGAAGAATACTGGGAGCATGTCTGGAAATAAAGCAGTCAGAGGAAAGAAAAGAATGGATGTAAAACTGTAGAAAGCCAGAACAAGATAAGGACTGTGGAATTCATGAAAGGAATATAGGGGAAAAAAAAGTCATATTTTCTGCCCTTATATCTTTCTTTCTGCTCCCTTATCTCTCCTAGTTTTGCACATTCTTTTTTTCTTGCCCCTTCTGTATCCTTCCCTTGACTTGCTCCTTCCCTGCCATGATACGATACACTATAGCTTAAAATCTTGGCACTCTTTTGAACTGCCAAGTTTAAAATTCTGAAGATTTTGAGTGGTAATAGCTGGAATATTTCATATTAGTAAAAGGTTAAAGCTAGGGCAGCAGTTCCAAAGTAGCATTTAAGAGCAAATTAAAAATGCTCTGATTTGCTTACTCCGGAGTCAAGCAAGCAAGAGTCAATCTCTGCTGCTTCTCTCATAAACAAAGTGCATAAAGGAAGGCAGTGAGAGGGGCTTTTAGTGCCTGTTTGCAACCCTCAATTTACAGGACAGAGAGACCTGCATGAGATTTCTGCACTTCGCACAGATCTCGATGGAGACGACGCTGGGAAACAGTGTAGTTCTTGTGCAGCGTGGCGGGGCATTTTGAGTTGGGAGGGTTACCTAGTGCATTTTGAAGAGATGAAGATGGATTTTCCTTCTTTGATTGGCTGAGGGTACTTTATAGGTCCTGGGAGGTCAGTGAAATCATCTATATATGAATTTTTCCATGAGTCAGAATAAATAATACTCATGATGTCATATTTTTGGGACCAAGGGTTTCTCTGCAATGGCTTAGAGAATGTGACTCTCTCGCCCTTTCTGCAGGAGTTTGGGAACAACCTTCTCTTTTCAGAAAAGTTCTCCAGGAGCTGATGGAAGAGAATAATCATGTTGCTTTCCTGGTCACTGTGTTGTATCAATCCAGTTTAGCAGAAATCTAAGGTTTTTTTTTTTTATTTGTTCTTAACTTTTTTATCCATATGCGTCTTTAAACCAATTTGTTTTCTTACCATTCCGATGTCAGCACGGAGTCACAAATCAATACCTGACCACATAATTTTTTTGGTGTAGGAAATGAGGCATGTTTAGGAGGTTACAGGGAAAGGATGACAGAAAAGGGCACATTTTAAAGTGAAGTTAACACTCTGAAACTGGACAGATTGACACCAATCAATAAAGCACAAGGAGCTGCTCAACGGCTGTTGCTTAAACTCCTTCTAGGATGACCATTTACCAGAGAAGGTCATTCAGTTTTTGTGCCATTGTGTGTCTCAACTCAGCATCACGATACATGCAAACACTTTGCTAGGCAACTTCTCTGGTTCTCAAATTAACTATTAATGCAGTGACTATTGGATTACACTGGTATTTATTTCCACTGCACTTCCCAGATACAAGAATCTTGGAAATGATCCTTTCCATACTATCATCCAAGTCATTACTGTGAATAATTAGAAAGCTGGGCTGTACCCTACTGGTAACCTCTTTCCACCTTGAAATAATCCCATTTACTTCCACGGTTGTTTCTTGCCCTTCAGCCAATTTTCAGTCTATGTAGCCTGCCAGTTTTCTTCCTATTGTGTGAGTCTGCACCTTAGGCGCTAGTCTCCCATATGGAAATGTTTTCTGAAAATAAGAACTGAACTTCTTGTATCCAGGCTCCCTCTAATCACTCTGTATTACACTATAGCACTTATATATTCAAATATGTGTGTGTGCTTCTGCCTCCCTCGCTGGAAGCATTTGCCAAGCTGTTTCATTGCTGGGCTCCTGCTCGGATTGTCTTGCTTCCCAACCACAGCCCTGAACAGAGATTCCACGACCTTTCCGTAATTATCCGCGGACAGAAAGTGATGGTTTTGTGGGTAGAGAATGGCGTGTCTGGTCTCCATCTCTGTGTAAATCTCTAAAGGGGCACTAGTGTTGCACCATCAGTGTTTTTGTGGGATAAATGGGGGGATTTTGATTGTACGGGAAATTTAATTAGATTTAAGGCTAATTAAATTCTTTTTTTTCATATTAACATGTTCACAAATATTATTGCATCTCGTTAGATTTCATTTTTCTATCCTTGCTGAACAATATTCAGTGGTAGTTTCAGATTACAATAAGTTCATTATGAAGATAAGGTGGAATTAGTGTAGGAAGCTCAGCTGGTTGAAGGGGTCTGTGCTTTAATTACTGCAGAGGGTGTGCATATTAATTACAACACAAGTGATATTTACTGTACCTCAGGAACATATGACAGGGTAAAGATACTGACAGCACCAGCTAATAAACTCAGTATGATAATGAGGAGAAAAGACCATAAAAATAGAAGGAAATAAAATTATTCATAAAGTATATTGATCCCAAAGTAAAGACATTAAGCTCTGATGAAGGGCAACAAAAGGGAAGCTCCTCACTTTATCAAACAAATAACCAAAGTAGAGAAATGTTAGCAGAGAGACAGATTGTCATTATACTGGTCATGTGATTGTGCTCTGGAGATTACATGTGAGCAGTAAAATGTATGATTTTTTTAAAGAAATCAGCAGAAAGTCAAGTCTACACCTGCAGGATGTCAGGTCATAGTGGTTCTGATGGGTTTGGGCGCAGGACACATGGTAAGCTACCGAGAAGAATGGTGAGAATACATCACTCTGTGGTTAAAGAGCCATCACCAGTTACACAAAGAAAAAGCCTGGTTAGCTGGGTGAGGCTGTAGTAACTGCTTTTTTTTAATATTAATTTGAAGCAATTGTTTAAAATCATTTTTTGAGTCACCTCACAGACAGCCTCCGTTCAACAGACATTGAACAGACCTATACCAAGTGTGAAGGGGAGTCTTCTGGCCCTACCACAGCTGTGGCGCCAATGTCCCTTCCCCAAGGTTTGTAGTCCTGCGTTCAAACAAGGTGACCTGGTAGAGCTCCAAGACACATTCTATGAGACCTCCTCTAAGGACAACTGTGTTCACCTGGTTCCTGATTAATGTAAACTCAGACTGTGGGAATGAGTGGCAAAAATGTGGTGTAAATAACTTTTTCTGGACTTTATCTTCCTTGATGTTGGAGTTCTCCCAGATTAATGCCTCTGTATTTGATGACTTTGCACCTATGGCTGTAGCTGCCAAAACACAAAGAACAAGCTGCATCTTTTGTATTTAATTACTACACACCCGGATAATTCTATTTTAATCATTTTGGTCTGACTTTTTCAAAAGATTTTGCCTAAAAAAATCAACCGAGGTAGTTCAGTGAATAGTGCCTGCCAAACTAGTTTGGTGTCTGTGAATCAGAAACTTCCATCGTGCAAGGAAGTTTTAGTACAGACCATTCTTTGTACTGTAGACATTGTGCTACATAATGTGTTTTCCTCTAAAGAATTGTTGTAAGTTAGGTGACAGCGAGGTGAAGCTGGCAAGCAAGTCAGCTTGCTAGCCATTCATCTCTAAAGACCTATGTTCACATCACATTTACTGAAAGGCGCACAGCCACCGCTTTGTTGTCATCATAGCCTTGGCAGACATTTGTTACCAATCACAAAGCTCCTTCATGTTGGGCATATATGTCAATCTTTGCTTAATAAAGACACCTGGATCGAGACAGTCAGTCTTGGTCAGGATCTATGTGCTCCAGTAAAGCCTCAAGTATATACTTGATTCATTCAAATGATTCTTTCACTTTTTGGAGCGCTATATATATATTTATATTTATAGCTTCCATTCTACAATCAAAAATCCACATTTTTTCCTCCTCATTCTTCTTGACAGGTCAAGGGAGCACAATACTTACATTTTCACTCTCTGGTTAGCATTAAAACAACAACAATAAAAAAACAGAAAAAAAATCCTTTGTCACTGGGATTACAATAGTGCCCCTAAGTTAAATGCTTATTTCCGTCTTATATTAAAGTAAGGTTTACCACCTATTGTCCAAGTTCCTAAGTTTTCCACTCATTCCACATTGATTCAGCTCTGCCCATGATGATCCCTCTAAACGGTGGAATGCAAGGGCAGGAAGGATAACTTTTAAAACTACTTTTTAAAAGTCATTTTTACTAATTGTACATACTAGGCCAACTTAACAACTACATTTTAAATATCTGTGCCTTTGAAATCTATAAAACAGAATGAAAAGTACTACAAGAAGAGTTGTTATCTTGACATTTCAGGTACTTTTATCCACATCCATGAAGTTCAAGGATATACAAAATTGAAAAATTACAATAGAGGTATATAGAGCTACAAAAAGGTTGCTTTTCTATATGATAAGGTTTTGGATAAGTATTTGCCTCAGTCTTTCTTTTATTCATGTGAATTTGCCTAACTACAGCTGTAAATCAGTGACAAAAAGACTAATGGCTTCTCAGTGGTCCTTTTGAAATGTGTTGGTGTTCTTGGTTCAATTCCCAATTTTTGCAGTAGTAAAACCTGTCACTGTGGGCACTTGCACCTCCAGGTTGATAGAGAGATTGAGGATTCATTTACTCTCTCACCCTTAAAGATAGTCCTCTCAAAATTACGGTCCTCCGCAAAGTGAAGCAGCTTTGTGGAGGGCTGCAGGGAAACATATGTTCATGTTGTGCATGCCTCACATATTCTTCAACTCAATCTCTGAAATTCTGGGCTCTGATTCAGTGCCTTTCAGTGCTACATTTATCTACAGATTTCTTAAACAGGAAAAAAATACAGAAAGGTCAACTCCCCCTCCTAGTTGTTCCTATCATTGCTACTTGTGAGGAACCACAAGTGAAGAAGAGCACTCAGCAATGTCTTCATATGTTTGATGATCTAAACATGACAATTTGCTTATCTAAATGCTAATGTAAGGATTGAGTTGAAGTTTTTCATTGAAGATAGAATTTTGTGCCCTCTTGTTGTCTTCAGGGGAAGACATAATTCCTCACTCAATCCTATAAGGTGTTTAAGCATATAAAGTCACATTTACCACATGTGCTTAATTAAGTAAATGTGAACATTTAACTGCTTCCCGAGTTATAGCCTTAAGTCTGAGAGATATTTTTAACTAAATTCCCCTGTTACATTGACTTACAGCTAAATGTGGGCTTAAATGCTTAGAAAAGCTCGGCCTAACCACAGTCATCCAAGAACCAAGACCACTTAGCACGCGTATGTATACGTTTCAGAGGGATAAGTAAGCACGGTTCTGCCATGGCAAAGCGTAATGGTATTTTCAGGTTCTAGTGCAGCTTTGTTGATTTATGCTAGCAGGCAATGGGACTTGAGCTTTATTTTAAAGAGCTAACAAAGTAGGGCAGAAAAGAGTATTAAGTATATTCAACATCTTTTGCCTTTTAAGCGTTTTTACAGAGCCTGTAAAAAAAGAGCGCCCTGCGTAAAGGCTTCATAGAGAATCGTGATAACTTCAGCGTAATCCCTGATCAAATTTAACACCTGTTTAAAATAGGAAGCCAAACATAGGAATAAATTGGAATGCCTTGAGTCCTTTGCCTGCTCACCTAACCACCCCCAAGGACTCCGTTTTTTACAGCATCATGGGAACTGATGAAATGTGGTAGTCATACAGAATTATTTTGGTTAATCAGTGTTTTATAACATCTTGAGGAAGGCCAGGGCTAGTCGGACTTTGAATTTGGCAAATGTAGCGAGGAGGTAGACAGTGAAACTTGGCTTCTGCGGCCTGAAGTAGCGAGCGCTCCAGGGCCTACTCAGTTAAGATGGCTGCCTTGTAGGCGGTGCTGTTTATTGGCCAAAAGGAAGCAGAATACAATGTGAGGGTGCTCAAAGAGGATGAATCATAAATAAGAAAATATTTTAATACCTCCATAGAAATTGATGGCCTGGACCTTGAAAGTCCTCCTCACTTTTGGTCACTGTACATCAAAGACACAACAGAAATATAAATGGTCCAGAGAAGGGCAAAGAAAATGAGTAGAGCCATTGGAGAGCCTTTCACATAACGCTGCATTAAAAAGGGCAGGATTATTATTTAGTGTGGAAAGAAGTGCAGGAGGAAACGTGGCAGAGATAAAATAAAGAGGGGCATAGATCAGGCCAGTCTGCTGCTTGTTGTTACATTTGCCTGTAAGAGAAGTAAGGGACAACTCAAAATATAACACCAGCAGGCCAAGGAGTGAGTCACTGGAGTGAGGGGAAGGGCAAGGAGTGGCCATTTCATTTGGGAACTCGGTCCTGCAGGAGAAATTGAAGTCCAGCAGGTTGAGGCAGTAACGCTCAACAGACATCTACCTTTAACAGCAACCATGCTGGTTAGGGTCTGCACTTGACCTCCCACTCACACTCTTTGCTGCCTTTGGCCTTGTCAGAGTTTGGGGACTGGATTTGGGTATCAGCTGGAACTGCTTGGACTATTTTCCCTTCTCTGTATTTGCCTCTGATGTCTCAGAGTAGGAACCAATGTGCTAAATGGGCTTGAAAGAGCTTGAACACTGTGCAATGAGCACGATCACTAAATTGGCCTCACATTATTAATGCCCTTTATTAAATATATCCTTCTGTACGTCTGGCAATGGCATCTGAAGTAAGTTAAAAGCAATCACAGTGCCGAATAAATAAAAACAACCTCCCAAGTCATAGTAAGCAATTAGGTTCTCCAGTGCACTCTGGAAGACAGACACCACTTTGCTCCGCCTGAACTTCCATGTTAGTCCATGGGGTTTCCTGTTCTTTGCTTTTTATTTTGTAAATACTGCAAAAGTTGCACTGCTGTGAGTAGATACATTCAGTGGAAGTCAGTGGCGCCTGTTTTCTTCAATTTCTTCTTAAGTAAATTAAAAGAACATTGTGAAGAGACTGAAAATCTTTCCCAATCTCATAATCTAATAGTTACCAGTTCCTTGTAAGCTTTCTGACTTTTTCTGATGGAGGAATGGCAGGATATCTTTGTTCTAAACAATGTGTTTCTGATTTGTAAAATAAAATTGCCTTTGAGAAGGATGTGTGAGTACAGAGACAGCTTCTGCTTCAGTGGAGCACACATACATAGTGACCAAGTGAATCTGAGCTGAAAGGGGCTCAGCAAAGGATGGAAAAAATGCCCACAAATATTTCTCATACTAAAATAAATAGGGGAACTGCAACTGAAACATGCAGTGCCCTTGTCATGTTTGCTTTACCTGAACACGGAGAGGTCAAATCACCTTAGCATAGATGCTTGCAAATATTGTGTTTTATGCTTCTTTTTGTGAATAGTCAACAGCGATTGAGATTCTTCACTGTGCTGAGGGCTAGCAGGGCTTAGGGGTCACCTGTGGCCCTTGCAGCAGCTCTGGGCCATATGTATTTCACCCTATGTGACCCACAGAACCTACGCAAAGGGAAATGCCTCCTGTCCCTGCGAGCTGTCCTTTGTCTCCTTGATGCCAGCGGCTCAGGAGGATACCCTGTTTTTCCTGGGGCTGATGTTTGGCTCTTGTCTAGAACCATGTGAGCTCCTCTCAATACCCCTGTCAACACGGCACGAGCTACGTGTTTAGCTCCACTGTATCGTGGGTGTCAAGTGGCTGGGCTGTCACGCAGTGCTTAAATGTAAGGGATAGAGGTGACGATGTGAAGCTGGAGCCATTGCGCTGAAAATCTGGATTTTAAATTGTCTGCAGAGCAGAAGTTGAAAAGCTGAGACAGTTTTACAATAAATGTAAGCAGTTTAAACAAGCTTCTCACCATCAAGACGTGGCTATATGTTTCCCTTCTGAAATGTGCTGCCTTTTAAGAGCACGAGTGTGGCATTTAGGTGACACCCTACGGTTCATCCCTGTGTCCTTTCGAGGGTGACTCTGTCTCCTCCTGTCTGCTGCACATGTGAGGGGGTGGAGTGACCCTGCCACCAGCTGGAGGAAAGGTGACAGGGATAAAATGCAGCGCTTTTCTTCTTTGAGGTTCATTTTGGGTCTGTCGTTGGGTTTTTTACCTTTGTGTACTAAGACTCTCTCTTACAATACTTGTGATAGTTTTGCTGGTGTGTTCTGCCCACCTGGTTTGAGGTATTTCTGTTTAGGTCTGGTACACATAGATGTCCCTGGGCTTCCCCCAGTTCATAGTCACTTAATTTCTAAGCGTGCACCTGTCTGTGTTTGCAGGGGATGTGCAGGGACCTCCACGACTTGGCACGGGGGAAGCTCACAAGGAAGCAGGACAGAGGTTCCTTCATATGGCCGGGATGTGGGCAAACATCTGAGAACCTGGGGCCATGAGGAAAGTACTGGTTTGTGTAACTTTTTCCTCAGCTTTGCATCTTAGCCATATGCAAAGAAGCCGCCGAAGCTCCCTGAGGCCCCAGGTCCGTAGCTCCCGGAAGGGTTAACTGCAGATCCAGCTGTGTATTACAGCCCAGCTCAAGTTCATCGTGTGGACTGGGCCAGGCTGACGGAGGATCCATGTGAACAGGCCTCATAGGGGTCCCCTGCAGCCCGATTTCAGCTGGGAGAGCACTGGGAGCTTGAGAGCACTCAAGTCGGTAGCCCTGGGGCCCAGCAGGAACGTGGGAGCTCTCACCTGGGCACAGGGGCTGCTATTTATCAGTAATGTTTATATGGAAAAACAGCAACTTCCTTAATTGTTACCTTTCTCATTTTATCACAGTCCTCATTTGCCTTGAGAAAAGAACTTACAAATTACCTTTCCTTTTTTTTTTTTTAAAAAAAGCCCTGACACTTGCAATTAGTCATTACCTACTGTTGCTTGCAATTTGTTGGCAGATCAAGCTGCAATCTGTTGCACTATGACAGATCAATTTCTGCAACCCGCAAATTCATTACAGAGCTGAGCCAAACCAAAACAACTTTCTCTCCTCTCCTTCCCCAAGGAAGAGGAGCCCTCCACACTCTTAGCCTCTGGCTAGCCCAGATCCATAAGGTTTTGCGGATCACTTTTTAGAAAGGGGCAGATATAAAAAGAAAAAGAGGGATGGGGAAAAATCCAACCTTTCTTGATGTAATGTCCTTATTCTGAGCACCTGTGAATGTTAATGTGTGATCATCCCCTCCCTGGAGCAAGCTCCTATGAAGACCTAAGATAGTCATCCAGCTGAGTTGCTGGAGACTGTACTGAGATGCATGAACCCTTTTTTTTTTCCCTTTTTGCCTGGACTTGCCCTAGTGCTGTAGCCATCGTATCCTGCCAAAGATTTGGTTGGGAATGAGTGGAATGGTTTCTACCTGATGAGTAGTTAGGAGATTAGAGGCTACTGTGTGCTTCTCTTCAGAAGACAGCATCCACTTGCTGTTTTGAAAGAGCTGCTCTCCACCCTTCTGCCTAAGAGGATGCTCAGGCAGTTGCACTGCAACGTGCGTGAGGGATATTTTCTATTTTCTTTATAATTTTTGAATGTAGTAATCTTTGTGTTAACTCCAAGAATGTTTAAATAAATCTCACTAATGGCTAGGACAACTAAGTAAGGCAGAAATCCTTCCTTTTTCAGCTGCCTTCTATAGCTTTTGTCACCTGACTTTGCAAGCCCACCTTCAGTGAAAAAATAGCACAGTGACATTTTCAAAACATGCAGTCCCTTGAGCCCGGAACGGAGTGCAGACAAGAAAGCTCAGCTTGATTCGAGCCCTGCTTTGTGATGTTGACTCTTCTTTTCCAAGAGCTGGGCTGCAACAGCTGCTAAATACAGAGAGAGAGCAGGAGATAGGCTGCTGTTACACGGAGGTGAGGTGGGCAAGAAGCAGCTGCTTGCTGTGGGTGCTGTGTGTGAACATGCTTGGCATCGGGGCAGCCCTGGCGGCCTCCACACCTGCGGAAAAGGGAGGATTGGGGCTGCTATTGCAGTGTACCTGCTCCCTGGCATGTTGCTCAGCAGAGCACTGCGCTGTTTGAAACGTGCTGTACAGCAGGGCTGAGGCCAGCTCCGTCCCGCCACATCACACCACTGTATCCCAAGGGAAAAGCCAAAAGCGTGGGCTGAACATTTTGTAGAGCAGGGAGGGAGCAAAGTCCTCACAAAGTCCTCCCTTCCCATCTTGTCCTCCCGTGAGAACTTTTGGGTGGATGCTTCACAAATGGAGGCACAAAACTTGCTCTCTCCAGGTATCCTTGGATGGAGTGACAAGCTGAACCAACGCGCAGAGAGGTGAGTCCTCACATCTGCTCCGAAATCCACCGCCTTTTCCCTCCGTCGGAATTCTTCCCTGCCACATCTGTGGCACATGCTGGTTCACGCAGGGGATCATCCAGAAAACTGCCACACGCTTAGAGCATAGGTTTTCCTTGGCATCTCTCCGTAGCCCTTTTGGAGACAGAAGTTCTGATCTGTTTGTGGTAAAAAATAGGAAGATTCTCACTGTACCCCCCAGCCCAGAGAGGGTGGCACTCTGATTTTAAACATCCTGAAACACCACTGAAAAGGGGCTTTTTCCTATATTTAAAATAAGTTTCTAAATACATTCTCGAATATTTACCATTTAAAAGTATTTAGGAATATTTTAAAATATATTATATATTATAAATAAATATATATTTAAAAAAAATATAAGTTAATATAGCATCTATAGTTGTGCTTTTGCTCTTTAAGAGAGGCAATGTGTGAGGAAGAGTTGCATGTAATTCAACATATTTATTTATTGTCATCTAATCACGCAGTTTTGCAGCTTAAACTGAACTTCGGAATAGAAGGAAAGAAAGGAAAATCCTGGAAACTAAACATCCTCCCTGAAAACTGTGTCTTGGATCTGTGCAAAAATTCAGGGGTACAGATGGGAACTGCAGCTTTATCAAATTATTTGGCTTTCATTAGAGCTGAAGAAATACTAACACACAAAACGTAATTTTCTCCAATTTCTTTGTTCTGGCAAATTACTACCTACGCCTCCAGCTTTTCTGGTTCCCCTGTTCCTGGGGCTTTCTCTCCTGGAGCGTTGCTATTTAAGCATTTAACCCCTCTCTCCCTCCTCTCTGCCACCTAGAGCCCCTTC
>JAUBOD010000183.1:378546-388180 GCA_032353885.1 Nothura maculosa
TGCAGGTGTTGCCATGGCAAGGGACTCCAGAAGTGTGTGCAGGCAACAAAAACAAAAACCAGATAAAGCAAAAAAGAGAAACGATTGGAAATGGCAGCAGGAGAAGACAGCAAAGATCTCATGCGGAGCTAGTGCTTGCCTAGCGTTGTGTGCTGCTGCCTTGAGCGTTGCACAGCGCTGGCAGGGGGGCCGCGGCCAACGTTGCGACGTCCTCCTTCCATCCGCCATTTTGTGCTTGTGCAGCGCAGGCAGGGGGTTCATGGCCAACATTGCGACGTCCTCCATCCATCCGCCATTTTGTGCTTGTGCAGCGCAGGCAGGGGGGCCGCGGCCAACGTTGCAACGTCCTCCATCCATCCACCATTTTGTGCTTGTGCAGCGCAGGCAGGAGGTTCACAGCCAATGTGGCGACATCCTCCATCCATCCGCCATTTTGTGCTTGTGCCACAGGGTCCAGCATGTGGGTGTTGTAGGAGTTCCCTGGCATGGATCATCTCCCACTCTAAAACCTGGATTCAGTGTGTGGTTAACCTGGAGCCTATGAGGAGCCCTTTTGATTCTGGAGTGCTTTAGGGGGTCAGAGTCCAGCTCTTCTACCTTTATTCTTGATCTGCATGTGTTCAAAAGGGAAAATCTTCATCCCCTCTGTCCATGTTGTACCTACCTTCCTCCTCAGGTATATGTATTCCACACATTTGTTTCCTTCTGTTTGTGAATATCTGACTTTAGCAGGTGTGTGTGTACACCTGTGAGCAATCTGGTAAAACAAAGCTAAATCTAGGGGAGGATTGGCATCTAGTTCTTAAAGTAGTTACTTTAACTGCTAGGAGTTCTCATTCTCCCTGTGAGTTATGTGGCTGAGGACCTGCTCTTGTACTTACCCCTCTATTGTTTTTTTAATGGAAAAAC
The DNA here is from genome assembly GCA_032353885.1 of Nothura maculosa. Classification (NCBI taxonomy): domain Eukaryota; kingdom Metazoa; phylum Chordata; class Aves; order Tinamiformes; family Tinamidae; genus Nothura; species Nothura maculosa. The sequence continues at coordinate 379,456 of JAUBOD010000183.1, forward strand.
AAGTGGTTTCAGAAAGAGTCTTAGCGGAATCAGAGAAATCTTCTCTGTCCCATTCTGCCATTCTGGAGGAGACCCCATTTCCTTCAAACTTTTTTTTTTTTTTTTTTTTGAGAAGGAAACTTGGCATGCGCAACAGGAGAGAGCTGCAATGTGCTCTGGCAGCTCAGCAGGACTGTGTCATCCTTGGCCTTGTGGACTAGTAAGTGAAGGTAAGTGAAGCCTTATGGGCCTTGGTAGCAGAGACCAGTCTGATGGACCGATGTTCACCTATCCCAGGAGAAAGACCTCGTTATAGGAGTTTAAGGAGGGGAATCTGTGGAAAGAAGAATGCTCGGTGTGTGCTTCTTAGGGGATCAACGTCACTGATGCATATATACTTGCCCTCTTTCAGCCAGTATAGCTTCATTCCTAAATGAAGAACTGCTGTAGTCATCTCAGGGGCTTGCTGTGTGAAATCAAGGAACCAAAATTATGTGTTGTTATCTGAAAAATCTGTGTTTTATCTTGAAAATGCAAAATTATCTGAATTGAGTTCAGATTCAATGTATTGTTTTCCATCCACCCCGGAAATGATTATGCTTCATTTTTTCATTCTTGAAACAAAATATTTTTCATTTTGAAACAAATCTAATTTCCTTCTTAGAGTGTGAAATGTTAGTTTTGTTTCACTAAGGTCTATTGTTGGGTTGATCGAAGCCACTGCAATAGTTATTTCGTTTAAGTTTTGTTGTCAGTTTAAAAAAGATGGCTATTTGTGTAGCTGGTTACATGAGGCAGATCAGCACCTTGGGGGTCTATTTACCGTCCCTGCCAAGAAACAGGGTCAAGGGGCTAGAGAGGACAGCCTGGCTGCACTTATTTTGCTGTGGGCAGGGTAGATGCTTGCAGTATGTTCCTTACACAGCTCTTCTCTTGGCTTTTCCTTTAAATGATCATTCTGCTAAAGATACCACAGTTATGGAAATGCGAAAGAATTTATAGAAGGTAGCAGTTTCTACTTCTTTTTTTTGGAACCTATTTACTAAGTTCTTCTTTTATGACTGCTTCAGCTTCACTTGTTTTTTATCATTGAAAAAATTCACTAGATTCTGGCACAATGCTTTTTTGTCTCTGAAGCCTCAGATAAGTCCCTGAACCAGTGCCTCTTAATAACATTTCAAGTGGGATTGCAATTTCCCTTAGCTTGTTTTTTTTGTTGTTGTTCTTTTTGTTTGTTTTTCTCCTAGCCCTTTTAAAAAAAAATATTTGGCTATTTTCATTGGTTCTTCTGGCAGTTTGTCAAGCTGGACCACTAGATGTTGTTCACAACCTAAATATGAAAGCAATGATGGGCTATTAGAAGGTATTAGCCCATCAGGTATCTCATTACAAACAAATATGATTTATAAAGTGTTACTATATTGCTGCAGAACTGTTGTCCAGCAAATCAGTTGGAAATTCAGAAGCAACTGTTTGAAAGCCCATTTTGGTCAATGAAAAGACACCATTGTCAGTGGTCTGACGGACCAGGCACCATAGAAATAAGTTCATTAATGGGGAATAACATTTTTTTACTAAATTCAAATAAAAGCACACTAATCTTAGGCTCAAAAATAAAACAATCACATCTGATTCCACTGTTTTTTTCAGGATTTACATTTTATTTACACTAATATCTTTCACACCTAAAGAGAAATCTTGGCTTTAGTTCTGCTGTTGACTTAAATAGGGGTGGAATTTAATCCTTGACCTTCTGTGGCATCATTCAGCCCAAATAAAATAAAATATCTTAAGCTATTTTCTTACTTTTCTCAATGCCCACATGGGCACTGTGGATTATGCCTAAGGTTTCTGCCCTCCTGCTGGGGACTATTATGGCATGATCTTCTTTGTTCACGAGCTCTTTATATGAAGCATTTTTATCTTCATCGTCTCAGTTTTTTTTTTTTTTTTCTATACACACACACTCACATATATGTTTATATTCTTGGAGGTCCTTAGGCTTCTTTTTCCCCCTTTTGCCCAGTCTGGAATTACTCTCTCAAGCTTTCTGTAACACTGAAGGCATTCGGTGTTTCTCATCTGGGCTTGTCCAATTTTGTTACAGAAATAGCTCTTGCTTGGACCCTTTTACTGTCCTCTGTAGTGTTGTTTCTGAAACCTAAAAGTGCTCTCAAATGCAAGACTACCAAAAGATCCCTCCTAGTTAAGATATAATTTGATTAGTATCCTGCAATTCCATTATAATTTTTGAAGCCTGGGCAATGCGGTAGATGATCGTTTAAGTTTCCTCCATGGATTCTGCTAGCCTGTGTGTTTTGCATTTTAGGCCCTGCTGGGTTAACCAATCATACCTACCTTCATAGTGATGTTATTTTCTCCCATGGGCATTTTTATCCTGGCCATTTGGAAGGGGTGGGGTGCAGGAGGTGAACTTAAAGGTCATCAGACAAGCTAATAAACTATTTCAAATTGGATTACATTGAACTCCTCTCTGTCTTAAAACTCACTTTTGTCCATATATTCTTATGTTACAACCGAGGCACTGTGCGACACCCCTATTTGCAGATGCCCCCGAACGGATAGCACTTGTCCTTGTCACATTTTTGTTTGCCTCTATGTGTTCCTCTATATATTTATGGGCACTATTTTTGCCAAGAATGGCAGCTTTTTAAGATGGAGGCTCACATCGCGTGCCTGACACCTTGCCCTTTGTACTGGTTATCTATATATTATTCCAGGCTCTGCTCTCCATGCACTGCACACAAATGTGATATGGGGTCTGCTCTTGGCTTCTCTGCCTACTTTTGCGGCCTTCCTGGGAATGCCTTTTAATTAGACAAAATTCTGGTCCTTTCATTGCTTGTTAACCCTTTCCTCTGAAAAACAGTGTGTCTTTGCCCCGCCAATACCCTCTGCTTCCTTGCAAAGTCAAGTCCATTTTCCTCAGTAACCTTGAATTCACCAGCTATCCGTTATACCACAAATAATTCAGTCTCTAATTAGTCCATCTGTTAACGATTCAAGTACACATGACTCACCTTTATTATGTAACACAATGGTCAGACTTCTTACCTGCTACTGATATGATATTTTGATAAGGAAAAATATGTTTTTCTGCTTGCAACATTGTGTTGCCAGTATTGCCTGTATCCTCCCTACTGAATATTCTACAGATTTCATGGGTTTATAGTCTATGCCAAGGGAAGTGATAAGGATTTTACCCTCTCTGATTTGGCAGCAATTGTTCCTATTCGTAAGGAAGTGCTAAGACTTTGCACTTACCTCTTTTTCTTGGCTGGATCTTCTTCCACTTAGAGGCTTTGATCCTGAAAATTTTTTGTGGAAAGTATGATTTACCTCTGATAACAGAAGTCAGAATTTCATCCTTCATTTCCTGATGTGGCCACATGGCCAAGCTTAAATATTTGTTACCTGGTAAAAAGTAGTATTGACTGTGAAATGTCTGCTCCGTATATTCCCCAAATGTCTCGGAGTTCAGATCTTTTCATCCCTTCAGAATTGTCATGATTTACAGGACTTAAATTTTATCAGCCTTGAGGAGTGTAGCAACAAATTTTCAGGTTCCTAAAGTAATTGTCAGGATGTTTTTGTTTCTGATTTTCCAGAATGTTTGGCAACATTTGGGAAAATCTGCAAGTTTTAGAAGGTTGCAGTTAACATTTGGTTTGATTGGAAGACAAGAGGGAATATAGATAAATGCAAACTCTAGCAATAATATTAGACTCTGCTATTGTACATATGTTCACGAGGGTTTATAAGAAGTTCAGCTTAATCTGACCCAGAACTACTACCATGTGCTTGCTTGTCACATATTTCATCATTAAAATCTCCCTGCAAAATGGAGAAAACTTGTGTCAAGGCAGAATGCTCCCCTTTCGCATCCCCCTGAAGAGAGTCCTGAGAAGATGTCATGGGTAATTTCACCTTCAGAGGTTCAAAGCTTGTCTGAAATCATGTACAGTTGAAGTTCATGTAGTGTCTTGACTCACTGAGAGACCTTAAGCAATTCACCGAAGCAATAAGAGTTTTCTAAAAACGAGATAAGGATCTTCTGGATTTTACTGATCTGTGCCACAACTGCACATGTGATTTTTTTTCTGTTTCTCACCTATGCTGAGAACTGCAAGGCTTCACCCTCTGTGCACAATTCCACCTGCTTGTTTTGAATCATAGAATCCTTAAGGTTGGAAGGGTCCTCCAGAGATCATCTAATCCAAACCCCTTGCACACGCAGGGTCACCCAGAGCACATGACACAGGCTGCATCCAAATGGCTTTGCAAGATCCTCAGAGGAGGAGACTCCACAACCTCTCTGGGCAGCCTGTTCCAGGGCTCTGTCATCCTCACTGTCAAGAAATTTTTCCTTAAGTTCCTGTGGAACTTTTGGTGCTTCAGTTTGTAGCCATTTCCTCTAGTTCTATCAGTGGCCACTGCTGAAGAGAGGCCAGCCCCATCCTCACTCGCTCCCTTGAGGTGTTTATATATGTTATCCTCCAAGCTCCTTATAAACTGACCAGCACCCATGGTAGGAAACGCGCTGCTCAGCATTATCTCTAAATCCCCTTTATTCCTTTTTTAACTTCCAGCGAGTCCCTGAAGTTCTTGGGTGGGGCAGGGAAGAATTAACACCAAAGTCGAGAGAGTTACAGCCACTACCACCTAATGAAGATGATTTTGTGCCAGTTGCTTTTGTTGGGCAGGATCCACACATAATACAATTTTAATCCTGTCCCTATACACTCGAGGGACAGATCTGAGATCAGCATTGCCATTTGAGCGAGGTCAATCGAGCCCAGCGCAGGCAGCTTGTGTCTCTCCGCTGCCTGCAAAGGTGACTGCAGCTGCGGGGCTCCTGGCCGGCCGGCGCGGCGCAAACCAGCGCTCCCGTGTTCGGAGTGTGTGATCATTAACCCAGCGGCAGCCGCGGCGACTCCTCCTGCCCGGGCCTTGCAGCGCTGCAGCTGGCGCTGCTCGCGCGGCGCCTCCTGGAAAGGAGCCGGCAGCAGCTCCCTGGCCGCGCCGAGGGGAGAGAACAGCCGAGAAACCATCGCGCCTTCCCCCAAAACAAACACCACCTCTCGCTATATTTCCTGTATTCTGGGTGCGTTTTATGTATATATAAAGGACATTACGGCAAAATGAAAAAGACCCTCATAAAAATCCTTCTTGAAAAGTATTGTTGCTGACAGCCGTGACCTCTGTGAGTCTGCATGTTTACCCATAATTCATAATTAACAAAGACATTAGAACTGCCACTAGAGGATTCTGGGCTTTATTTCTTTCTAACTGGGCAGTACTAATGCTGGAAGTGCTCCCAATTCAGTGATTTAACATTTCAGGAAATCTTGGAGAGGCAGCAGAAGCCTCCTTATATAGTTCATACTCTGGGACTGTGGTTATACAGATATGGCTGAGATAATTATTCAGCTCTTGTTATTGCTGTAGTTCTGCACCTGATCCCTGAGCCATTAGAGCACTCTGCAGGTTATTACAACTATCAAACATCAAGGTCTCTCTTCTAGTCTCTCGACTATGTGGTTATCATTTCACTTCTTTTAAATCCTCCATCTGCATAGAAGACTTCCGTGCTCGAACTTGGAGATCTGCTAACGCTTCCTATTTTTTTTTTCTTTTAATGACTTCCCAAATGAGGCCCCTTTCTTACCAGCACATTAGCATAAAAATATAAACTTCAAGTTTCTCCACTTGTGTTGTTTTTATATTCTCCCTCTTGTTGATATTTCCTCTTTGAGATGATGTGCACCTACACTGTAATTTGTGCTGAGAATGAGCACAGAGTGGTGGGGTCTTCCAAACTGTGAAAACCCACAAAATCTCACCAGGACCATATCATATCTGATGCTGGTTAAGCCTGTGCCAATTCGTAATCTTCCCTGAGCTGATGCACTACTTTGCTTAACATAAATTTTTACCTCATTGCTGATTCTCCAGCTGAACAAAAATTAAGTGAAAATGGAATGGTAGATTTAAACGGGGCTTTGAATCTAGCTATATTTAAAGATTCATTATTTTGCTTGCTCTAGATGAGTAAGCTGCCATTAGAATTTAACATGGGGATGCTTGTTGAAAAAGATCTTTTCTGTATGTAATAACATTCTATCTTCAGCTTTCTTCTACCGATTGCCTAAAAATCCACAAACAAGCAATTATCAGAGTGAGGTAACACTGGATATCCTCATCCTTCTTGCAGGTATTTGGGGTACAGGCACTCACTCATATGGTGATATTCAAGATAATTCTGTGCAGTAAGAGCCTCAAACAGACCTGTGTGGCTTGCACCAGAAGGGAGAACAGGTACCTAGTGCTGCTCTATGCTCCGGGGAGCCCAGCTTTGTGAAATCTGTGTTTTGCATTATACCAACAAAACACCTGCAAAAGGCAGCCCATCAGCACCAGGCAACTGATGAGAGCTCTAATCCACCACGAGCCAGGGGCAGGAGGGTAAAGGGAGGAAACATATGGCTGCCTTACTTAATATTGCTGTGGTGTCGTCCCGCAACATATCCCCCTAAATGGGCATTAGCTTCGTTGGTAAATCAGAAGGATGTGGAGCACAGGAGAAAATAAAAATATCATATACAACTTTTTTAATAAACATAATATATATTTTAAGAGATATATCATTTGTGTTAAATGAATGAATGTATGGTGTTTAATACTATGCTCCTCTTAAAATGATAGATATCAGTGGGTGTCTCTGGAAAGCTGTGGTTTTAAGTAATGAAAGCAAAGGGTAATTATACTTTGCTTTGTGCTTTACTTATTCTCCAGTTAATCTCATGTATTTTTACTGTCTCCTCTGCATGGTCGTGCATGACAATAATAGTTTTGCACTAACCCTCTGTGAAGGTCTTTCAGTAGCACAATTTAATATTTGGGTTAAAAAAAAAAAAGAAACACAGTTTCTCAGTTGGGTTTTTGGTTCTTTTAATGTGACATTAAAATAAATGGAACTCAAATTTGAGTTGTTGGGACGGGCTTGAATACTCTGTTGCATGGTGTATCTGACTGAAATATGTAGAGGTAAGTTAAATAAGGTGGTGCTGGTTAAAATGCTAAAAATAGGTTGGTTTATTATTTGAATGACTCATTTTTTTTCCTTATGCTTTTGGGAACGACAAAAAGGAAGAAAAAAAAAAAGATGCAATTTATAAACATTTTTTTCAGGTAGTCCATTAACTGACATTTAGCATTACTGCAGTTGGCCAGTTCGAAGGGGGAATTATTCATATGCATAAACCCATAGGACTTTGTTGCACACCAGTGGCTTCCAAGAGCCTGTCACCTTAGGTAGACACGTTAAAAAAGAAGTAAACAAGCCTTATTTTTTCGGGTGTCTAAAGCACCCTCTTCTGTCGATTCGAGGACCTACACGCCCACACACAACTCCTAATTCTCTTGCTGTAAATATAGAGCACTCTTCATGGAATTCCCCACCAACACAGTTAATGAAAGCACACAGCTAGGGAAATAAACAGAATTTACTTAGCAGAATATTATTGGTTTTCTTTAAGATAGTTTAATTAGGAAGTAGTATTAAAACAATTAAGAGCAGAAGGAGAAGGTGATGGGAACAGAACTGGCAAGATAAGCTGTGTCTCATTTACAGAGAGTCCTGTTATTCTACATCATTTTATGTTGTTTAAAACACAGGATTCGAGTGTTAAAATGTGTATTTGTCACTTTAAAACCATATGCACCTAATGTTCACTAATCCTTCTCAATGGTAATAAATACATTTATGGTACTCATTAGTTTACAACTTGCTTAGGAATGTGAAGCCACCTCAGTAATCAGAAAATATGTTCCTGAATTAATTTTGAGGTAATTAATAGTATGCTGTAACTACAGCCTTGTTGCAAGGATTCTCATAAAAGATGGGTAACGGGAAATTAGTACAAATGGTCAATTGTGTTATACAATTTTTGTTATTCTAGGGTGACTTCTGCCTCTCCAATGCAGTAAGTTGTGTTGTGGTGTTAGAGGTCTGTTGGTGTTGGTCTGATGTGAGACTTCTTGTTTCCTGGCCCGTCATCATTTCACTGAAAGACTCCTGCTCAGGGGCACCTGCAGCTGCAAACTGCACCACGTGGCGCCCTGGGATGTTTGGAGTCCAGGTGACTTCACCTTACCTGGTTTTCTGTTAAAAATTGAGATGTATGATGTGTTTGTGGTGTGCCATGGAGCAGCCATGGCCAGCTGCTCCTAAGGACAGGGGAGCCAGGAGCAGAGGGTGGCAGCAAGGCTGGGAGAGGCAGTGGTTTGATAAGGGTCCTACAGAGCCCTAGCAAGGCAGGGAGAGCAGGGAACATTTGGGTCACTTCTGGGATAGTTGGCTGGGCAGCCAACAGAGCAGGTCACCAGCCCATGGGCCACCACTAGTGCAGGGAGGAGAAATCCCAACTGAAGTATGTTGGGGTGGGCACCACAAAGCCAAAAAACCCCACAAAAGTAAAGAAAAAAAACAGCCTGATCCTTAGCTTGCTCCACTGTAATGGGCTTTGCAGCGAATATGTCATGTAAACTCACCCTCTGCTTGGAGACTTCTTAGGTTATTAAGTAATAGGAGATGGTTATTAAGTTAGGTTATTAGGTTATTAAGTAATAGGAGATGGTTAGTTTCTGCTTCAACTCCTCATTTCTTTTGTTTTTATTGATTTCTGTTGCTTTTATAGCTTAATGCCCATTGCTTTTTTCAGTA
>JAUBOD010000183.1:389719-413426 GCA_032353885.1 Nothura maculosa
TGAAGTGGCTGTGGCCACATGGCAGCGCATCCCTCAGTGCAGATGGAGCTGCATCTGTGCCTGTTATGGAGGGGGAAATTGAGGACAAGGCAATTTAGTGACTTGCCAGAGGTCACAACTGAGGTCTGTGACAGAACAGGTGATGAATCTAAAGTCTTTCAGGCCCAGGGCCTTATCCACAAGACCATAGTTCTCATACAGGATTTGTCTTTCGGTATCAGCTTCTAATAGTCTTTTAATCTTCATTTTTGCTTACTTAAAAACTGGTTTTAGATATTTATTGCTCTTTAAGCAGGGATGTTACTATGCTGAGAATGGAACTGGCATCATAAACTTTGCTGTTGAAAGCCTCGTGGGTAGGACGGCCTCCACAGGAGCGTGTCACTTGGGCCGGCCAAAACGGCTCCCCTCAGGTGAGGTGGGACACGCAGCAGCAGAGGAACTGTTAAAAAATAAAATCAGCATTTGAACATATTTAGGTGTTCAAGTACAGGATGTATTTTTTTCTGCTGATTGACAAGTTTTGTATGTAAAAAGAAGTATGTAAGCTAACTTTATCATGAACTGGATTGCAGAGCCAAGCTGGAATAGCACAGAAAGTATCTTTTGCCTCAAGTAAAATCAATTTTTTATATGTATGTAGGTCCATATGACTTGAGGAGAAAGGGGTGAAATTTGCCCCAGGTGCAGAGATCTACACACCATCAAATTCCATTTAAATTCTATGTTGAATAGGGTTCGAGCACTGCACTGGTTTATTGCACAGGGAGAGATTTTGTCCTAAGAGAGCAGACTGCTATGTAAAAGCTCTCGAAGGTGTTATATTTTCTTTAGTTAGTTTTCCAAATATAAACATATATTAGTTTACAGCTATCACAGAAGAACTGCTTAAGTTACAGGAAGTTAACCGTGAAATTTGGGGCTTGCACACAATCTCACCGTCTCAATTTAAATAATCACTCGACTCCCACCCTTTTCTTATTTACAGTCCAGTAACAGATCAGTTAATCAGCAAGCTCTAAAGAGGGCTCTGATAGTTGGATGCTATCAGTGCAAATCTGCATGTGGATAGAAATAGCGCCCGGTGTACGGGCAGCCTTAGTAAGAACAAAGGCAGAAAATGGTTTTTGGTTTAAAAAAAAAAAAAAAAAATCTAGGGTTTTTTTTGTTTTTTTTTTTTTTTAGTATCTATTAGAAAAGTCATGCTGTTTTCTCTAGTTACTGATTAAAAATGCTACACATGTACCAAATATTAAAACAATCTGTATTTATTTCTTTAATAAGATTTAGTACAAATGGACAGGCCATCTCACCTGAATATTCGTATAATATTTTTCAGCAACAGGTCTGGACAAAAGGGAATAAACCTTCTCAGCTCAGGTTAGAAGGAAGCAGTAGTGCTCTGCTGCCCAGTTCTGCTCCCTCTGGTGCTGACAAGAAAACTCCTCTTGTTATGTTCTGCCATTGTGAAGATCTCACAGGAAACTTTTCATTTTTGGTCAGTGCTAATGCTCTGTCAAATATACACAAAGTTCTATCTGCTTAGGAATCTGCAACTTTTATTTTTCCATAATATTGTCTGCTCTTGTAAAATTCGCTTACAGAGGATTGGGAATATTCAGTTTAAGATATTTTTTCCCTTACATGAGGAGAGTATTTATCAGATGTAAATGTATTGATTTCAAAGTGAACAAGTATAAGAAAGTAGCTGTAAGACTTCCTCAAAACTATTCAGATCTAAAATATGCAGAGACGCACTTTTCTAAGTTTGTCAGATTAAACACACTAAAATTGCATGACAGAAGAAACACTAAAATATCACCATAAATGAATTCAACAGATTGAGCCATAGATAAAACTCACAGAAAGTGGAGTCAAAAACACATTTCAGGCGTCTTACATGTTGGTGGATGTCCAGCCACTTAACTTATTCACTTTGGGCCTTGAAGATAAAATTCTGGGTTACCATGAAAAATAAGGAGCCTGAGAAATACATAACACCATTTGGACATATGTTGTAGCTTTTAAATCTGCCAAGCTTATTTCAGTGGTCTTCACAGCCTGGAGAAACCTGGCATTGAAGAGAGAATGCTTTGATGTGGTTTTGGAAGTGTTCAGCATCGGAATCAACATGATTTCCCAGCTCTTCTCTCCATCTAGGTGCTCACGTTCAAGCCATAGTCTGGAGGTCTCAGGTAAAATGACCGTCCTTTCTCTGTCCCCTGCTTTTAAGTTTTGGCTACCTCTTAATTAGGATGTCTTGGCCACCACAGCCAGACATAGGGAAGGAATCTTAGGCAAGTTGGGAAGTTTGGAGAGAAAAACAGTGTTTTAGGACAAAGGAAGGATCAGTGGAAGTGACACTTATTTTTATTCAGTTCAGCTTTTACATCTAGTATTGTAAAAACCAAATTAGTCTGGTTCCCTCAAACCACACTATAGCATAGAGTAAATGGGTTCAAATTCTATTAAGTTAATGGGCGATGTGCCTGCTTTCCCGAGGATGGCTTTGGCACTAAGGCTTAATATTGCTTCCTAGTTTCCATACAGCCATCCCGCCGCATCATTAAATCTCACAGGAAATGCAAATACAAGTTGCCTGTCATTTATCAATGAAAATATTGTTTAACATTTGCAGTGTATACACAACCCATTATAAAACTCAGTGGTGCATGTTCAGAAGCAAAATGTATTACTGTAGATATCAGTAGATAACTATTTATAATTAATCCTGTAGGAATAGCAGTTCTAACAGTAAGAAACATCTAAACTAAATGGAGGGTGAAAATGCCTTAAGTTATTTCCACGGCTGTTTAGGCTCCTGCTTTGGTCATTTCAGGGTCAGCCTTTATTCTAACAGCCATACAAGTGCCTCAGGTTTCACTGTCCAGCAAACAGTAAATACCTACCGGGACACTGACTCTTATGCTGTGCTCCAGTTTTTGGTACTCCATATAACAAACGTTCTGCTAGGCTGCAGTGACTGTATGGATCGAGCAGCTTGGGGGTCAGAAGGTTTCAGGCGAGTTCTCATTTAAAACTATCATGTCCCTTCAAAGGTGCCTGTCACAGGTGTTTGAATCAGTTCGTTCAAAGGCAGAATTTTTAATTTTCCTTAATATTCTCATCATCAATTGGGGAGAATCCTCATTTCCTTCTATTAGCGCAACTTCCACCAGAAGGACATGAAAAATTACCTGAATTGAATTCCTAAGCGATCTTCCTGAGAAATGAGAGTATAATCGATTTCCAGCTGGAGAAGACGCTGCGCTAATGACACCGCTGGTCACTGCGCCTCCCGCTTACGCTCTCACCTCTGCTCTGGCTCCTCGAAAGGTCTCTAAGTCAGCCCATTTCTCCCCCTTCTCACACGGAGTAAGTCTATGTGGAGCCTCCTGGTTGGGAGAACAGGTTGTCCACCCATGGCTTGGGGCCTGGATCGATGTGTCCTAACCTACCATGGGCACAGGCATGGCGTTGGTGGCCTTCGTGGCCCAGGGGGATCTGTTGGGACAGGCAGGTCTGGGGACTGTTAGCTGGACTGTAATGGTCCTGAGACCTGAGCTCTGTATTGTCTTCTCATGGCTGTGGAGCAGCTCCATGGCGTGTTATGCCCCGGCAGCAAATCTGCATTGCCCTCAAGCTGTACCTAGAGCTCTACTAAAACATATGTATAAGTAATATAAAGATACATATTGCATGTTTTCATACATTTAATATACTTATTTGTGTGAATGCAAGTATATCCAGATAAATATGTAGCTCTTTTTTCTTTTTGAGAGTTGTTTCTAAGCCTTTGTCAAGGGAGAGTCTAAGTTGCTTCATTTGTTGCTGATTATTCGGATCTACATTTGGGTGTGTGTATCCCTGCTATTTTATTTTATTCTACTGTTAATAGTAGTTGTTCTATTTAGACCTGATGGGATATTCATGTATCCCATCGCATCACACACCATCTCTGGTGCTTTAAGGCAGGATTATGTACTCAGTCTTTCAATTTCTTTTCTCCAGCTATTTTATAGCAATGCAAGTTCCCAAGCTCTTCAGATATACAGGGGTAAAAAACTCCACAAATGCAAAATAAGTTAAACTTAGGTGTAGGTATCTTTAAGGATACACTGGGAAAACGTTTAAAACCGAAGTAAACTTACCAAGTGGCACCATGACTTGTACTAAGAGCATTGGAAAAATCTGTTTTGCTCTTGCCAAAACCGGACCAAGCAGCTTCTGCAGGGAAGTTTCACCACGTAGTACACTCCAGCCATCACATCAACGTTGTGCTCATCCTGTGACCTCCTTCTTCTAGTCAGAGTGATTTGGGGGCCTAAACATAAGGATTTTACTGCCTTAAAATGTCTGAAATATCTGCATGGGATGACACACAATATGGTGTGTGACCAACCTGTGTGGTGGGGTGACCCATGAGCAGCAATTTAGACCCATTGGGGTTCTGAAGGCCTTTGGATGTTGGGTTAGGGCACTGAGTCTTTGAGTCTTGGATGTATCCCAACAGCTCTGAACTGTGCTCCAATGTCACTACCATATCAAGCAAGAAGAATTGGACTTAGTTATTCATCTAAGTTAATGTTATGGATTTTTAAGATTTAAAATTATTGTATCTCTATAATTATAACAGGATACTGTAAGAAGAATTCCTATTTCACTAAATCACAATAAAATTTTTAGCTAAATTTTGACAGAAAAGTAGCCTTGCCCATATTAGTAAGGGCTACATTGAAAAGAGATATACTGCATCTCCTAAACATACTCCTTGGTGGAAGCTTACAATCTGAGAAGAATGGCATGAAGAAATTATTTAAACAAGCTGAAAGTAATTCAGAGTGGGAAGTGATCCAGTGAGAGATACTGTCTGAAAAAGGATAACAAATAAAATTACAGCTAACTGTAACTCCACGAAACTAGAACTTGGTCTTTGGCAGAGTTCATAAAGAGTTAGAATTCATAGAGGGTACAAATGAGCACCTAAGACTACAAATAATCATCCCTGGATTTTTCTAAAAGTAGCACACCTGAAATGAATGACAGATAATATGCCATATTACTCTATGGACTCAAATCCTTTTAAAATACCACCTAGCAGATTTTATAGTATGAAGTCCTGCCGTGCCAGAGTGCTCAGAGTGTCTACATTGTTTTCTCATCAGGGCAGGGTGTTTTCCTCAGGCTCACAAGTTGAGTTCTCCAGTTCTTTAAGTTCTCCCTAGTTCTCCAGCTGGGAGAAATGAGAGGAAAAAGCCTTGTGCAACATCTTCATATTTTTATATTAGCAAAAGTATAAAAAATCTTTCCAATACTTAAAATTGTATCCAAAGAGAATAATTTTCTAATAATTAATTGTCAGGAAACAGTCTTGTATAATCTGTACCTGATAGAATTTTGAAAACCATACCAAGCAGAAGTCCTGCTTATCTGCTCCAAATGCAAGCAACCAACTGATCTTCCTCAATAACCTAAAACACACATTAAGCCTCTTCGTTTCCACCAGCTAGAAAGAGCAATAGGACAGCAACAGCATTTGTGTGATGGAGTTAATATACACGATCACATTAAAGCTTTCAGAGGTCCAAGAAAGACAGCACACAGGACCTTTATATGACTTTATATGACCTTTCGTTTAATGTTCAAGTAGTTCTGAAGTGCCATTAAGAGGTATTGGTGGCACTTGTCTTAAGGATGTTGCCCATCCTTTTAATAAGCATGTTCAATGAGACCTGACCTTAAGGATTGAGTTGGTTTTTTAAAAAAGGTGTTGCCAGGTAAGTAAAATATACAAGAAGCTACCTGCAAAACCTCCTCCGCAGTCTCCCCTAGTGCCACTCTAAAAGTGCCCCACAGACAACATCCATTTCTGTAGTGATTCATAACTCAGAATATGAATTTTAATATTAGAAGACAACATGTGTCTCTTCAACATCAGCTTTCATGTTTAAGATGCTCAAAAGTGATGCCAACGTTAGACCAAACATCTAGTTAACGTTATCATATGATGATCATCGTCATCTGATTAACATTTTCTTGATATTATTAGTAAAATTCTTAGACTTTTTTTTCCTATTTCTGTCATTTGCATTAAATTATGTTCTCACTTCCCTGTCTTTAGTAGCTAACTTTGTCCTCTGAAAACAATTCATTATGTCAGCAGCCTTAAACTGATGGATCTGTGTGCGGGATAGGCTCTGTAGCATTCGTATGAATTATATTATATTAGGGATTACCATTAATTTTGTCTCCCAACTTCATGAAATACTAGAAGGCAGATTCATCTTCCACCTGCTTCAATTTTATTGATTTCAGTGGTACCCAGGGACATGGCAATAAGTGACAGCACATTCTGGCCCCAGAATTTTGCCAGCCTGAACTTTGTTCCAGCAGAGATGCCAAATGCGAGTGTTTTGAAGTTGTTTGCCTGGTATTTGTAGACCTTTTCTTGGTGTGATCACAGCATCTGGCTGTGAGTTCCATACCTGCCGTCGTCAGGCAAATCGTGCAGTCCTGTTTGACGTGAAGTTTTCACTAATTCAGCATTAAGTTACAGAATGACAATCTAATTTTGCCAGAAAATTCTCATTCTCCTGCACAAGCCATTTATATTCCGGGGGTTTCTCTTATTAGACTATCTCAGATGTGACATGCCTTCCCCTTTCATATAATCCTGTTATGAAGGCTCTTTCCATTTAACCGACTTTCTCATGCAAGTTATTGGGATCCCAAGAAGAAACTTATTAAGAGGCAGATGAGCTGTACTGGCATTTCACTGCACAGCTACTCATTTTTTCTACCACTTTTAATATAAATTGTTGAATTTTATGTTATCACTGTCTACATTATTTAGAATTTCCACATAATTATGAATTAGATGCCCCAATAATAATACAAAAGGTAAGAATACAAAGATCTTTTTCTGTTTTCTGTTGTATTGTTAAGTTGATGGTGAGGTGTGGTTTTGCTCAGGCTGTAGCAGTGTAAGAGCAAACGTCTGCAGCTCCTTGTACTAGCACCATAAATGGGATTTGAAGTGGACATGCAGCACCAGTTTAGGCAAGAAATACAGTGAGAGATATTAGAATGTTGAAAAAACATATGTGCAGGGTAACTAATCAATGACTAGTGATTATTTTTAAAGACTCGTAGCTCTAGGTGCTTTATCAATGCAGAAACTATTTCTTCTCCTGCATTAATAGGCTACTGCTGCTTCTTTGTGTGATTTTGTGACCATTACGGATAGGTAGGATCTGCCCACCATTCCTTTCTGCTCTTGCTCTGTAAAGATGTTTTTGGGTGGGATATCCAGTAACTCAGGATTGTGGAATACCAGAATGTCAAACAAGCCTTTTTCGTCATTGTTTTTTTGAGCTGCCTTTCCCCTCTGCCGCTGTGCAGTGCAATAGCAGTGACCTTCATATTGCTGAGAATTTTTGCTATGTTAAAGTGCACGTGGAAAATGCAACGTTGTAAATTATGTGTCTGCAGAAACACTACTGAAATTGTGCTCATAGGTTTGCCACCTCCATACACCTGCATTTATTTAAAATATAGGTAATCCTTTGAATTCTGAGAACTATTACGGGCATATTGAGGAGCAGCACGAAGATGTCGGCGTTCTGTTAGGAGTGGGAAGACGTGGCTGGGCTCTCATTTCCTATTTGTGCATCCGCTGCAAATTGAGCTCTTAAAAAAACTGCTCAAGGAGATTTCAGGGAACGCTGGCATGGAAAAAGTCCGGGCCAGTATCAAACATTTCATTCCAAAATGTATCCTTGAGAGTTCAAAAGCAAAATAAAAATCTTACAACCATCTAATAAAAGATGAAAAATTGCATGAATGTAGACTCAAAACAGAAGGAAAGAGAATGTGAGCAAACAAAAAAATAGAAATTCTGTACAACACGAGTGATGGGATTACAGTGTCAGGGCAATGGAATCATCTACTGAAAATAGTGGTTAAAGTAGAGACTAGAATCTGTCTTATGCTACTGTAATGACACTTACCAGCAAAGTTTTTATTTTGTTCTTCCAAGTATTCTAAAAAGGGAAATGAGTACAAATGTCAAAAAATCCATCTAAAGATTCTATAGAGATACTTGCTTTTAAAAAGATTACACTGGCTCGTATGTTTTTGATAAATCTTCTTGGTCCTTATTCTTGAAAAAATTGAGTAGTATTTAGTATTTGATAAATGCTAATAAAGCTTTTCATTTTTGATAGGCCACTTATGTGCTAACAGAAGAATTGATATAAACAGTTGAATTGGAAAGCTTGTGAATTCTGTAGACAAATTAGCTGTCCTAAATATCTCTTTGCCATTGGCACCGATGCCAGAGTAAACCGACCTTCAGGCTTCTCACTCTGTAACTAAAATGGATTTTTAAAAATTTCCCTTTAAAGGAAAACCACAAATTTTAGTCTTTAAATCATTGTTATCATACAAAGATTATTTGCTGCAAGATATACATTCACAGATGCTCCCTAAACATAAGCAGCACCTACTGTACACAAGATAAGTCATTGTTTAGTTTCTCGGGAATTTCACATGGATTTTCATGCTTAACCTGCTAGAAGAAAAGATGCCAGATAAAAAACCCCTCTCTCGGAGCGTTCAGGTGCTGCAGCCCAAGCCCTTTGTGCAGCTGCGACTCCAGCGCTGCTGCCTGCATCACTCCGGAGCTCCCCAGGTTTTGCAAAGCAATGGATGCTGCCAGTGTACTTTGCTTAACAAAAGCTGTGTGGCCAACTTACAGTTATGTGTGATTTTAGGATTCCCTCTATAAGGAAGCTCACTTAATCTTGTTCAGGCCAGCCAGATACCTGGCAGAGGTTTGAGACCCGGTGCAGCCTGCAGCTCTGCAGATGGATGGCCACAAAGGCGTGATTCCGCTTGTCTTCTTTCCATCAATTATTATAATTTTCTGCCACTTAAACTCTCTTAAATAATTACACTAATTTCTTTTCTCGTAGGCGCTTCTGAAGCGAGATGCTCTGCAGAACCTGTCCCCGTCAGGCAAAGTCGGAGGCAGTGAAATGCCGAGCAAGTTGCTGCTTTGTAAGTAAGTGCAAGCGACTGCGTTTTGTCTGCTCCCCTTTAGGGACTCTCCGGCTGTTCAGGGGGTACTTGGCACACACGCATGTGCGGCACAGAACTCTGTGAATGCTGAAAGTTTACAGAAGTTGAAAAAGCAGTTCTGTAAGGAATGGTGGAAGCTGTTAAACACAGGCTTCACCTTCGGCTCCGGAAATTCCTGAGCAGCAGATTCCTGGAGGCTGGAGAATATATCGGGGAAATATCCCTACACGTTTGTCTCATTTTAGCACTCTTCCCTCAAGTAGTTCTTGCTGGCAGTTGGCTGTTTATGAGACTTGCGTGGATGTGCAAGCTCCACATCTGGAAGGGCTCAAAAAGGACAGCAGATGCAGCCACGTTATTCTTTGCTTAAAGTACAGCCATTTCCATAGTCTGTCCCTTTTCTTTCCCCATGGCATTAGTCTCCTATTCAGCCTGCTTCACAGGAGGTAATGGATGCAGTGGTGGTGAACAGAGCTTTCACACAAAAGATACTGACTCATCGTCTTATCTTGGGGCTCCTGTTTCAGGTTTCGTTTGGATTCTGTGGAGTTTATTAGCTATTAATTTCTATTTTACATGATTTTATTTCTTATTATAGCTGCTTAATGTTACGAAGGTGGGAGTATTTTTCATTCAGTACATTAAACTCAAGTTCTATATAAGCATTTCAAAGGAGGAAATGAACAACTTGGATTACCAAGAAAGAGGTCAAATTTTAGATAGACATAAACCTAGAGAGAGAAAAAAAAAAGCAAATGGAAATGGATTTGTTCTGTATGTGAGTTTACAAGGAATCATGTGCATAATCCTTTGTGCAAGTTCTCTGAGAAGGGGATCAGCTCCCAAAACTTTATATTGCACCTGGGGGGAGACCCTGCACTAGATCACCAGGGATGAATTAAGCACTTTGTGCGGTAAGTACTGACCCTGACCTACCACCAAAACTGCAGCTAATCCCTACTTACATCCTTTCAAAAGCAGAAAAAAGACTTGTTCACTTTTAAAGCATATTTTTCATAGTTCTGTACTTTCTGAGTTCCAATAGGAATGGACACAGAAATGCTGCAAAACACAGTGGGAAATTCCATTTTTATACCTTGGAAAGATCTTGTGGAGGGTATTAGAGTTATAGCTCTTTCCAGAGATTCAGCTCGGATTGGCAGGCACCGAAATGTTTCCAACTCTGTGGATAAATAACCACATTTGTAGCAAGAAACTGCTGTTCTTTCAGTTAGAATTAACTGCTGGGGCTTGTTGATCACCTTAGGGCTTGCTAATAAAAACTCAACGTTACAATGTAGCTCCCCAAATTTTTGCCACAGATGGGTAAAATATTCTATTTTTAAAGGGATTTTGATATAAAATTTTAATATTCAGGTCATATTTTGCAATCTTTGGTAATGCATTCAGTTCCCCCGCGCTTGGGCCTTGCTCCTTGAGCACAAGCTTAACTGACTACCTACGGCTGGATTAATCTCCCATCTCAATGGGAAGAATGGGCGTTGCTGGGTCAGAGCCTTGAGGACTTCATGAGTAGAAAAGTGAGCAAGGACTACGGAAGCGTGAAGGGTGTAACACGAGCTCTTCAATTTTGGTTTTGAAATTTGAGGAAGCTGTAATTTATATACTGATTAAAACAATCAGAATACCATATAATACTCAAAAAAATACACACAGTTTGCTGTGGTTCAGTTAGAGAGTTAAAGGCTGACTTCTGCCTTTGGAATAGATGAGACATGTACCGGTGAAAAGAAAGTATATGATGTTCCTGAAGGTTGGTGAAACAACACGGTCTAGCTAGACTTATACTGAAGCTAGTGGAAGATTTAATCAGAGACCCTATGTGCTCTGAGGTGTCAAACTGTTATTTTCCTTTATGGTTGATGATGATCTAAGTATGAGGCTCTTGGAACAATCATATTTCCCCCTAAAAAAACTAAAAGAACCATTAAAAATAATGAGAGGCACCATATCTCAAAAAGCTGTGGGCACTTGCTTTTCCAAAGCCAACACAAGGATGAAGGGCTTCCTCAATTATTGTGGTATAGAAAATACAAGTTAATATTGAATTCTGATCAATCTATGCAATGTTTAGAATGTCCCACATTATATAAAATGAAATAAAATCACTCTTTGCTGACATTTTTTCTTCCTTCCTTCCACACTGGTTGTATTGTTCATTCAGACCCGGACAAGATAACCTCCTTCAAACAGACAAAGTGCTCTCTGCTGTTTCAGTTTGCATGGTGTAAATTAATGTATGTGTTTAGAAGGTTTCTAACAAAGAGTAGGATTTTCTTTTGAGACTACCTTTTGCAATGGAGAATTAGAAAATTCTTTTTTTTCCCTTCACATTCAGAGTATGCATTTTTCAGCTCTACATTTCCAGAGGAATTTGAGGTTTTGTTTACTTGTGGCTTCATTAGAGGTGCCATTTATCACCCAACAGTTACCAATTGTCATTGTCACTCTTTGAATATCAAGCATACTGCTCAAATAGTGTCTTGCAGGCACCCTGTCTTGTACAGAACCCTGAGAGACGGAAGAGTGGCTCTAGTCAAGGCATAAAAAGAGCACTACCATCGCTCCGAACAGAAAGAGCCTTATGGGGAGATTGAGGGCATTGCCATGACAATTCCCATCGCGGAGACTTTCTTCTTGTTAGGTTCTGACATGGACTTTCTTCTTCCAACATCACATGCAAATACTCATTACAAGGAACCGTGCTTGTTGTGGAGAATAGATGGCCAGACACCTCTTCTTCTGTTTGTTGAAGTTGGAAAATACACGGTCAACGGAGACTAATTTGAATGAAATTTTATGGGCTCACAGAGGTTGGTGTGAAGTAAGGAATGCTCTATTTTGACCTCTGTAGCCTCTCTACAGAGAGCTTAATAGAGAAATGTTTTAAATTACAGTATGTTCCAATTATTGTACATTTATGGGACGGTGTGAGCTCCCTCTACGGGCTAATTTAACGTCTGCAAATTCCAATAATTCTTTTTTGTAACAAAGCCTCTGTGTAGCCTAGTGGATAAGGTGCCTGCCTAAGGTTTCTAAGGTTGTGCTCTTTTGAGCGTGTGCAAGATGGCTGCCACAAAAGTGTTTGAAGCTGCCGCGTTTGAAGCTGCCGCGTGTGTTTGAAGCTGCCGCATTTGAAGCTGCCAGGTTTGAAGCTGCCGCGTGTGTTTGAAGCCGACGCGTTTGATGTTGCTGAGTACGTTTGTAAATTTGAGGCAGACTTTAATATTGTTAGACGGTAGGGGAGTCCTTTTCAACCTTTTTTCATTTTTCACTTGAACTTTTAAAAAGTTTTATTTTAACTTTTTTTTAAACTATTTTAACTACTTATGTCAGCTGAGGAATGCTGTGATTCACAGCCATTATTGTAAGGAGGCTGTTATGTATTTTTAGTGCTGCTGGGACCATAGGAATTTTCGAGTGACTTTGACTGCACACAACAATGTGGAGAATAATCCTCACTGTGAAAAGTGCTGTTGGGGCTGCAAAAAAGTACGGGATAATTTTGACCAAGGGCAATCATGGCTGCCTTTAGAAGAAATTGGAGTATGCCCAGGTGCTGAATTCGTAAGTCACTGGGTTTGGGAGGAAAAAAATAGCTGGCAAGAGAAGTTGGAGTTTTAGAGAGATTTGACATAGTGGGCAGTCAGCCAGGAGGTTGGAGGGCTTAAAAACAATATTGATGGCTCTGTAGAGAAGACGTCCATAATGCTGGGAGAGAAGAACTTGGGCTGTCTGGACAGTAGGGGAGAAGAGCAAACAAAGCCCTTTGTTGAAAGCTTTGAATGACCAAAAAGGTTGGGAAGTAAATGCTGTAGGTATGAGGTGGGAGATGTAAGCAGTAGGCTGCTTCTTCTGGAGGATAAATGTTTGTGCTGTCATTTTTATGCAGGAATGCATTTTTGAAGGGTAGAACTGACCAAGAATTGATGTGGGAGGTCAATAGCTGTTGGGTTAGAGAAGGAGGAGGTTTTGAAGATAGCTGATAATTTGAACAAGCAAAATTCTTACTCTACATGTGAAAGGAAATATTGGTTGGAAATTAGATGTTCATACAATTTAACTAACAGTATGTTCTCCAAAGGTAACTTCCTAGATATAGGTGGACCATAGGTGGCCCTTTTTGTACCATCGTTCTTTGTTCAGCTAGGCTTGGGGAGCATTGAGCTCTACAGAAACGCTTTGTACATCTGAGTCTCTGGAGGGCTCTTCTGCATCATCCCCATCCAGCCCTGAAGTGTCCTCTGCTAGTGATGTTTGTTCCCTCTCTTTGAGGCCTTCTAGAAAGCCCCTCCGGCTGTAGTAGAGCTGATAGTTGCTCTACTGCTTCTTTGAGTGGATGGCTTTAAACTATCTTGCATTTATCAGATGGAATTAGTGCCACAAGATTGGAATATTTGACTCTATCCCTCAGTTAATCTGTACGAGGGTGTTTAAAGTCTTGGAGATCACAGTTTGCTTTGTTTGTGGTGCTGAAATTCCCTCAGACTGAATCATCGCCTTTTAATTTTTCTCCTCTGTTCTGGTAATTCTTCACTCAGATGTTATTCTATTGTCTGAGCTGCTAATATTAAATATATTTTTATTTGAATTATCCAAGTGCTAAAGCGGAAAAATGATTTTATGGGACATTACCAAGAGCTGAATAGCAGTTCATGACCTGGTGAAGGTTGGTATCTTTAATTTTTGTACAATAGCAGGTACTCAATGGATCTGATTGCTATTGGACAAACTCCTAGTATTGCACATCCTTTTCACATGCATTTTTTCCTTCCTAATTTGGAATATTTGTTATGTTTTTTTGACTTACACTGAAGGAAATAAGTAAATCACTATATCAGCCACCCTGTTAAATTAGTTCACTGTCCTCTTTGCTGATTGTAGAGATATTTGGTTATCTTGAAGCATTTGAGCATTTGTCTCAGTGCTCGTGCTAGCAAATGTATACCAGAGCCCCACGGCATAGCGAGCTGTAGAGCTGCTCACATGCTCCAGTCATTGACTTTTATGTGCGTTTAGAGCAGTTATTTTGTCCTGACTCAAGACATAAACTTCCCCTGACAGTTTGTCTGTGTTCTGTTGTGTCCGTTCTCTGTTGTGATCTGAATTACTGCATCAAATATAATGGTTGTCTTGGTCCTGAGTAACTTCTCTTAATGAAGCTTTTGTCAAGTATCATCAACCTTATTTCCATATTAACTGATGAATTTTGATAATTTTATATTACAGTTTAGTGTGTTGTTGCTCTATTCCTATACGTCTTCCAGGCTTAGTAAATGTTATGGTTGTTTCCAAGTTGTACAGTTGTGATAAAAGCAAGTTTATTTATACTTATGCTACTATTCATTCTAACAATTTTCCTCTTGTTCTGTTTTCCCCATCCTTTTCCTATTCCGTTCCAGCATGTAGCATGCCTTTTGTTTTACTGTGGTTCTTCTCAATTTTAAGTGGAGCATCCTATTACCTTGTATATCAGCATATGAAATCCACACTATGTAACACTTTGAAAAGTTGGTCTTCAGTTTGTATTCTTTCCCTTACCCCACAAAATGATTTTGGTTGTAATGTTGAAATATCTGAGCAGTTTCCCTACCAAAGAGCTTGCTACTGGTGTTAATTAATCATAAAATTATCCAGTGCAAGGCCATTAAATAAACTGTAGAGGAAGTGTCTTGACTTTTCTAAAGCAAAGCTGTGCAACTTTTAGGCTGATCTTCATCAACTTAATAAAATGAGCAACATGAGCTCTGGTAATATATATCTCCCTTGTCTCTTAAAGTTTTATCCTTTTCTCTATTTAAAAATAATGAAGCGATGAGGAATCTAAAATTGTTTAAAAAAAGAATTCTTTGCTTTTATTTTCTTTTCATTTTTGATACTGAAACATGTATGTTTCTGTCAGGCGAAGATGATATAACTATTTTTGTTTGTAGAACAGCATTAATAGTCTTAAAAATCTCACTTGGTATTGAAATTGTACACTATTTAGCCATTTTGTTGAAAATGTTTTTTGAAATGGGCATACAGAACCAGTTCACTGCATACAATGCTGTGCATTTTCTTTCTAACTATTAGAAACGGCTCCTTTGTTCTACTTTTCCATTTTTCCTCATGAATTTTAGCAATTTCTGATATTACTAGTACTCCTTAGAATCACATATTGTTTATGGCAGCAGGTTGTAGGTAATTATATGTAATTATATTCTGCTTTCAGTCACATTTGACAGATTACCAACAAGTGAGGAAATGTGAAGGATTTAGCTTATTGTTCCTTCTACCCCATTATATAGTTAATGCACAAACGGGATTATAAGGAACAGTGATGTGGAGTTTACTTTTGATATATTCTGCTTTACTTTTAACCAGTTTCCTCATCTGGGCCTCTAGACCTAACAGTTTTCTCATAAAAATTGTCACTGTACATCAGTTGAATGGCTGTAGTTGAAAATGCTTCATAGTCTCTGTTTTTCAGATTCTTGGCTTCCTTTTGTTTTGGAACTTCCATGGTTGAACATCATGTTCCAAATGTGATTAGATGGGCTTCCAGCTAGTTAAATACACTCCAGCTCCATTTCAAACTGTCATGTCTAAAATTGAGCTCAAAAAAAATCCATGCTTCGATGTAGTGGCATGATTTGAAAAATGCTGAGCTTTAAGACTCCCAAGAAGTGGTGGATGGTCAGCATTTCAAGGTGACACCACCCATGGAAAACTTCAATTGCAATGCTGTGCTCTAGCTTAGGGGTACCTGGATTTGAAAGCATTAGTTTCTGTTTCTTTCGAAGAGCATCAAACATTTATTTGGCATTGCACATCACTTTCCTTCAAAGGCCTCATAACCAAAGCAAAGCAGTTGAATGCGGCTAGAATATATCATGATAGCTGGGGAATGGAATTAATGGACATTTAGTTTCTTTTAGTGGTTTAGTTACAGATATTCATACCAGGCTTTTGTCCATATGCACCTCATTGTTTAATTTTCAACTATAAAAATACGATCTTTGAAAGACTTTTGTATTCAGTTTCACATATGAATTTTTTTTTATCTGCATAAATAGTATATGTATTTTTAGAACAAGATGCCTCTTGGTGCATGGTTTATCTCCTAGCTTGCCTTGCCTACCAAGTGCTTGTTCTACGTGGCCTTTGTGACACACCTGAAGAGTTGCAAAATAATATTTTTTGGATCCTTACTAATTTAAAAGCAAGCAATTATGTGCTTAACAGTTTTGTTCACAATCGGTAGACTTTGAGTTTAGTCTGGTGGTGCTGTGATGAAATAGCTGGTCCATCCATTTTCACTGACGTGATTTTATCCAAATCAGAGAATCATTGATTGATTTCCCTCCTCTGCCAGAGATCATGGAAGTGCCATTTCTGTTGATATGGTAAGTGACACTTATGAACAGAACTGGTGTAGAATTTGGTTTCTTTGTAGTCTGTTTGGCTACTTCTGCTTGAGAAGGATGTATTTCACATGCAGGCTAACAAGTTATTTATATGGAAACTTGTTTTCTGTTACTGGTCTCTCTTTATTCACCACAGTTTGTGCCCTGCTGAGCAGATCCATCCAAGAGAGCAAACAACGCAGTGTGATTTTTCTGACCAGCCAATCCAAATTCAACAGGAGCCTGGCTAGCAGAGTTAGCCTCCCATCTTACTAACAGTGAAAACCGAGTTTGCTTGATGAGACTGCAGGGAAAGCAAGGAAGTATTAATCCATTGCATAATTTATTCACACCAAACCATTCTACCCGCTCTTTTGTTACTTGGGACAGGCGACTTAAACTGAGTATTTCCAGTGACAGATTTACGAGGAGTAGAGGAGTCTTTTGTCAGTAGAATCCATATCTTGGGCTCTGTGGAGCTCCCCTTGCTCTCTGCAGTGCTTTTGGCAGCAGGCACTGCTTGGTTTTGTACCCTGCCACCTAAAATCCAGCAGAGAAAGCGCAGCCAAGAGCGGAGCGCTGCCGATACAGCTTGTAACTCTGCCTTCCGCATTGTTGCTCATCTAGAAGCCCGTCCTGAGTCTGCAAAAGTAAATAAGGTGGCATGTGGAGCATCGCCGAGCACAGCGCTGTTCTAGTTGGCCTGTAAAGGGGTGTTTGGGGCTCTGTTTCGCCTGGTTCGCAGTGTTTTCGTGGGAGCAGAGCAATTCAGTGCAGGCATCTCGTGCATGGTGTTTCCCTTTGAATGTCCAGAACTGACATTCCTGCATTTTGCTTGTGAGCTTTTTTGTGCTTATCCAATTTTTATCTCAGAGACTGTGTAGCCCCTTGAACATTGACGGCATCGGGGTTTTGCTGTCGCGAGGAGAAGGGTTCTGTGCTTGCAAAGCCTTATTGCCTGCCATCATGAAGCTCTCTATTCGCATATGAATGTAATGCAAGGAGGCTACACATAAACCCCCTTCCACTGCTGCAGGACTTGTTTTCAGTAGCTTTAATCCCTTAACTGTGTAGTGGAAAGTAAGAATAGATATTATTGTTTATGGTCTGTGAACAGACACTGGAGTGAGATTGGGACCGGCAACGCTTCTCCCCCATGAATAATAAAGTTCTGCACATGAAGAGAAATCAGGACATTAATATAGAACCTTGTCTTTAAGTTTCAGGACTATATTATGCATCCATATCTTAGGCCTAATAAAATGAATGAATCTTTTTAGTTTTCCTACTGTTATGGCTATAAAGCAGGCAAGGTCTTTTTTTTTTCTTTTTTTTTTTTCCTTTCTTTTTTTTTCCTGCAATTTAATCTAATTTTAATATTCCCCAGATAATAGTGAAATAACTGATTGTGTCCAATTCTGCCTAAGATAAAAGCATCGGCATGTTTGGAACATAAACCTTATTTTACCTTTTGTTGAGCTGCCCAATTTAGTAAGAGCAATTCAGTGCTACATCTTAAATGTAGGAAGACTTAGAACACTAGAATCTGCCTAGAATGTGAAAAAAGGGAATAATTTATATTTAATTGGTCTAAACCTACCTTTCCTAGGTCAATAAGAAGAGGAAAATCAGCAGCATTAATCAAGATAAAATTATCAGCTGATTAATCAGTGTTCTAATTACTGCATAGTTCTTTCCCTTTTCAGTTTTAATTACTAAACTTCATTGTCTTTTCCATATGGCCATCATGCATTCACAGTACACTTTTTCTCCTGGTGAGATCATTAATATAAAAAATGTACATTGAAGACATTACTGAAGATATAAGAAATTGCTACTGCCTGCTAAGAAATTACGAAGGAAGCTGCAAATCAGCCATAGGTTATACAGGAAAAGTCTAATAAATCTACTAACACTTAAGAAAATAGATATAGTAGAAATGTAATTATGATTATCAAATCAACCTTTGTCCTAAAGCGAGTTTTACCAGTCTTATTTCATCAAATCTATCTCTTCCTTGGGTCAGAAAGCAATCACAATCTGATTTAAATTGGGAAAATACATGTAGACCACATGAATATTCTCTTAGTATATTTTATTTAGCAGATTGTGCCTATTTCCTAATCTTCCAAGGTGCTTAACTACCAATAGAGTAATTGATTTTAGGAGATACTAGACACCTAAGCATCTTCCAAGTTACAGTGAGCCTGAATTAGTAAGTCTGCAGTATATTATATTTACAGGAATATTTTGACTCATTTTGTCACTGCAAAAATCAGGAGAGAATGAAGAAGTGGACAAAAGGTTAGAAAATTGTGTGCACGCCCTGGTCTGTGCATCTCTGAACTAGCCAAGGTGGTCTTGCATCCTTTTAATATTTTTGATAACATTTAAAAACATTTCCCCTATGATTTCCCTTATAGTGACAAAGAGATAACGATTTTTCCCTTCAGTTTGTGTATCCATATGTCAGGGCTTGGTTGTGTTGGGATAAATCGGAGCTAATTCCAGTGGCTGCAGCAGTTATTTGCCATCTCCAATGGTGTTCACAAAAACAGTGTTTGTTCCTGAGTGTACTGTGGTACCTGCAGCTTTTAAATAGCTGAACTTGTGAGAGAGGTTCAAACATAACTGCCTGCAGCTAGGAAAAAATGTTTTTTTTTTCTAAAGCCTTCGTGGATTATATTTTTATGGAGACCCAGAATGGGAAAATTTCTAGAATTGGAAATGGGAAATTTCTGGCCACCCTTCATAACTAAATGATGAGGGTTCACAAAGTTCCCCTTCTGCCCTCCTAATGTGGGAATGCTGTGACAGGAGGTAGGAAATCGTGCTCTATTGCTGCTTTAATTTTCTGCCAAACAATTTTCTTGACTCCCACTCTCCTCCCAGCTTCATGTGTGCCTTTTACTTCAGCTTTTCACTCAGGCATTGTCTGTAATGACATTTGCTTAGGCAGGAAAAGGGATGTTAACCTGTAAAATATCAGGGTTTTAGCATGGAGAAGCCCACAGACAAGGCAAGAAGTCTGAGTAATGTGTGTCGGGCCCGTGTTGTTCTCCTTGAACACAAACGCCGATGAGCGTTGGTGAGGGCTCCTGTGCACATTTCTATTTCTGCCGTGTTTTGTGTTTGTCTCTATATATGTGCTGTAGGGTTTGCTTTCTGTATTTCCTCAAATTCTGCCCATTTTTGAAACGTTTCCCCATCCCTGGCACCCAGGAATGATTTCTCAGAGGCTCCAAGTGATCCCTGTGGAGGTCTGGACACGCTCCTGCTCTGCAGGCTCGGCCGGGAGCCAGAAAACTGATATAGGAACGGATGTGGTAACCAGTGCCTCATTTCATCCCGGTTTCTCAAGTCGTTTTTTTAAAATTATTATTATTATTTTTAAAATATTTCTATTTGCCTCCCCTCGTTTCCTTTAAAAATCTTTCTTTTCCTCAGAAGTCGACACACCAGTTATTTAGTTAACTGATTAGTAATTGAAGGCCTAGTTTGGAAATTGTACAAGTTTCCTATGAATATTCATAAAAAATAATTAACTTGGCTTCTGATTTAGAACCCAACAACAGTTCACTGTGTTTTTTTTTTTTTTGATAGATGAGTTAATTATACACCGAGGTCTAGTTACTGGGGCTTCTTTCCTAGGTGGTGACTGACTAACTGCTGTGGTGACAATAAGCCCAGTCTGGGGGGCCGTTATTTTTTATTTTTTTGGCTTGGCCAAGGCCTGTTTCGCAGCCCGGGCGCTGCAGCTGGAGGGGGACACCTCGCTGTCACCGACGCCCTCGGCCTTGCCATGGGGTCACTTCCCGCCCCATGGACGGAGCTGCTCCGGCCTGGTCGCCTCATCCGAGCCCAGAGCGCCCTTGGGTGTCAGGCCCAGGGGGGCTAAATCCTGCCCCGCTGGGGACTCCCTGCTGCCAAAGCGCCTCGCCCAGAGGTGTCCAAGAGGATCCCGCTGCCGAGGGGAGCCTTCTCAAGGAAGCTCCATGAGGCCGCGTTGGCCGCAGAGCAACACTGCCATCTGCTGCCGCCCGCGCCCCGCTCGCTCCCTCTCCTTTTTTTCCCCCCCTCTCCTTTTCTTTTTTTTTTCCTTTTTTTAATCTTTTTTTTTTCTATTTTTTTTTTCTAAAATGTTTTTATACCGTCAAGGAAAAACCGGCTCTTGGAAAACAACCAACTCAGTTGGAACTCGGAGATAATAATCAGTTTCTCTGGGCTTGTGAAATTGGCTCATTAAGCGTGCTTTTTAACAGAAAATATTGGAAGCGATTAAGTCTGCTTTACCGAGTGGGCATGAAATGGCCAACCTTCGGCCACCCACGGCTCCTAGGTGCCTGGCGTCGTTTTATGCATGCGGCGTAATGTCTTTACTTGAAGTGCTGTTTATTCATCACCTGCTTATTTATCTCTTTGCATTTGGCAGGCACATCGATCAATGTTAAACTGTCACGCAAGGTTATTTTTCTTTTACATAACAGTAGAGGCCTAAGGTAGCGGCGTATTAAAAGTAATAACTTTCTAACTTGTGGCTCACGATGACAGCGCCATTTGTACCTGAATATATCACAGCCCGAAATTCTTTATTTTAAATAAAATGAAATAAAAGGAAGTTAAGAAACAGATGATGGCTGCTAAGTATGAATGCTCCTGCAAGGTCAAAGGCTGGGAGACAACATTTGTGTTGCTATAATTGTGTGTCTGCGTTGTGAATGGATCCAGCGAATGGCTCTTCCCCACAAGACAAAGCCGCCTTTGACCCGCCTGAGTTATCTCGAGGCGGGCGCTTCTGATCAATCTAGGCAGCCACTATTTCACATGTGCTGTCGAGCAGCCGAGGGTGGTTTATCCAGCAGCACTCGGTGCCTTTGCGTAGAGTCCCGATGGAGCCGGGTGCCTGGGTGCCAGCGCGGGCGCCTGCGCCACACGCTGCTCCTCGCCAGTGTCGCTGCTCCTCGGCTGTGGGGGAGGCCGGGCCACGCACGAGCCGCCTCCTCAGACCGCGCACGTGGAGGGCATGGAGCTCGGCCTGGAAGACACAGCGCACTGCGCTCGCCAATCTGCAGAACGGCACCAAAGTGCACGCTGAAGTAACTCTTTTCATTCTAGTTTCTCTCACCCCCACACACCCCTCTTCTTTTTTTGGTTCTAGGATTCTGTTGCTTTCAAACACTGCCCAGCTTTGATAGACTTCCTGTCTTGGCATAGGGCCAGGCGAGCTTTCTCTGTACAAACAGGTTTTCTTTTTATTTTCAGTCCAGCCTAAAAATGCCTACAGATAGAAGGATGTCAGATCTTTTTAGTGTTGAATTTCAAAGCGGTCCTTAGAATTCCTTCCTTCCCTTGATCTTGTCTTTGGATTGCAGCTTGGACTCACTTGCTGTTTCTAAATATAAGCCATGGACAGTGGCTTTCTAATAAAGCACTTTGATAGTCTTGTGTACATGGGAATTAAGCACGGAGCGCCAGTGGATGTGGTGGCCGCAGCACCGCGCGCGATGACACGAAGCTCCTCTTTCACCGCCGCATGTGCAGCCCGTCACGGCCAGTGCCGCCGTGAGGAAGCGTGAATGAAAATGTGGGAGCGCTTAGGAAAGCAAGGCCATGAAACGCACTTGCGTGTCACATAGGAGCATCTTGTGCTCTGGAATTAAGAGAATTTAACGCTCAGACCAGGCTGTCTTTGGTACTGTTAATTCATGTGTTCGTTCCTGCTCTTGGACAGCCAGTTCTGCTTTATCTCATGGAGTGAAAACCTGGAAGGGGAACAGGGGGAGGCTTGTCCATTAGAAACAGCAGCACCTCCGCATGTCTATGCTCTTCAGATCGATATTTGCATCAAAGTGGTTTAAATGTATGTGGCTCTAGGTCTGTCCATTCTTTCAACCTGACCTGCAGCATTGATTAGGGCCAGTGTAAGGAAGGGAAAATAGCAAATCCGGTAAGGTAAAATTAAAGAAAAAAACAATGAGGAATCTCTCCATGGCTCCTGAGAAAGAAGCACTTAAAGTCCTTGCATCATTTGTATGAAGGTAGCAATCCCCTTAGTTAGAGCTTGCCCCTCTTCACCATCAGTTTTGGTTCATTTGAACCAATTTCTGAATGTAAAAAAGTAGTATTTCAGATATTATCTGAACAAAGGTGAAACCTCTTCCCTGTTTGAGATAAATGAGTTCCCACTTCTGATTAAAATAGTCACTCTAATTTTTAATTACTGCTTCACATTCTGCTTATATATTATTGTTCAAGAAATGCATGGAAAAAGGTAACTTTACATGTTTTCTTCTGGTACCGCTGCAAGCTCTTCTTTCAGCACCATAGGACACTGTCCATGTGGGCAGCACAAGGCAACTCACACTCTAGCAGAGTCCTGTCCAAGAGGAGCAGTTAGGGCAGAATCTGCAGGATTAGCCCTAGAACTTGACCAGTTATTAGCAAAAGTTTTTGCTAATATTAGTCTGAAAAAAAGGGAAATGTTTGGTTTCCTTTGCTGTTTTGCTTGCTTTTTTTTTTTTTTTTTTCCTTTTCAATCCATTTTTAGGCTTTGGACACTGCAATGAGTAAACTCAAGAATTTCACTCACTAAAACTCTGATTTTACTTAACTCACTAGTTCACAGGAAGTCACTGGGCACAGTGACTTCCACTTGGAGACTTTGGCTGCCTGTCTATAGCTGCGGGGGTTGGATGGCCTTGGGGCAAGACCGAGACTTATGTTATGTACAGCTCATTTACAAGTTTTGAGGCACTGCAGAATCTGCCAAATTTTAAAGGAAAGTTACAGATTTGGATCTGTATTTCCTTCTCTTTGGTTTCAAATGGAATTTGATATTGGATATTCAGATTGTGGGATCAGCCTTTGCACTTTGACCTGCATGTGTGACTGCTTAGGCGACAGCTAATTCTGAAGCAGAAAAAGACTTAAGATCAGCTTTTATGAAATGGCTTCAATTTTTATAAACAGAAAAGCAACATGACAGGACATTGTATAATATGTTAAACTGTGAGGGGAATGGAGGAAAAAAAAGACAGCTCGGAAGTCTGACATGTAAACCAAGAAGTCCACGCTGCCAAATGCAATAAAACTGAGCACATGGAAGTAGCTCCACTCCACGCTCCCCATAGCCCTGCTGGCAAAGCACTTAGCACCTACTCTCCTTGGGCTGCCTGAATGCACCCATATTAAATTGGCCTCCCAAAAGAGGGGTCCCC
>JAUBOD010000183.1:444205-465108 GCA_032353885.1 Nothura maculosa
TTTTTTTGTTTTGTTTGAGGTATTGACAGTGAAATTTGCCAATCAATATGTGATTTTGTTAAAGAAAATATGTAAAAATGCAACAGTTATATTAAAGATAGGATGAATATGTTAGCTGCCTCATTACCTAAAAGTACAGCTACCCCTAAAGGAGTGTATTTCAGGTATCAGGTTTAACATCAAGAGCTTTACTACTTGTTAAAGACAGGTTTGGCAGTAACAAGGCCTTGCTGGGGGCCAGGTTTCTTCAACGTGGCAGTGTCCATTCCCGCTGCATGGTGGAAGAGTCTGTTGCTGATAAAGGACTTCATAGGTATGTTTTAAAAGTTATTTTTGTTTTAGAAACAAACAAAAAAGATTCACAGAAGAGCAGCCTGTGCATTTAATTATAATGCTGAATATTAATTAATAAAACGCAGCAAAACTAAGTTGCTGGCTGCTGTATAATTAGGTATCTACACCCATCAGATCAAAGTATGTAAATGAACTACATTCTAATAAGCCCCACTGTTTAGCTTGAGAATGATAATGAGTCTAATTTGCCTGCCTTAACTTAGCCAAAGCCACTAACTATGTGATTTTCTTTTCTTTGTACATTTTTTTGAGTTGGTCCAAAAACGAGATAATCAATAATGGGGAATAGTCTCCTGAGTGACTCCCGCTAATGCTAATGGGAGTTAATTGCTTATATTTAGAGGCGAATGTGCGTTTCTGGCACCCCAGTGAATATAAATTACACAGCAGCAGAGATTGCACAATGGGCTAAATCATCCCCACCCACCAGAGGAAGAAAGTTCCTTGGGGAAAGCTGCCTGCTTCCTTCTGGGAAGGTCTCCTCCATGACTAGTCTTGCTACTTGCAGGAAGGCTTTGCTGGCCTGGTAAGAGCAGGCTTCCAGGATACGTCGGGCTCAGCAGACCCGTGATCTGTGGACATGTCCTCAGTTCCCAAGAGCAGCCTGGGCCATGGCAGGACCTGGCACCAGCCATCATGTTGCTGCTTCGTGCTTGCCCTGGAGAGGCACAAAGCTGGGAGACTCAGAGAAGTCTCTGGGCCAGGGGGTCCTGTATTTTTATTTGACTGCCTCAACTTCAGTCTCTGCATTTTTTTCAGCGCTCTGCTGAATTATCACAGAAGAGAGAAGTGTCTTGTCTATGTTCCCACACCCTTCACTATCTCCATATTTTGCTCGCAATTCATCAGCCTCTCAACTTCCTTGCACTAGCTCCAAAGCATGGAGGAAAATGCTGCTGTAGACTGTTGGCAACAGAAGGTCCCTGAGGTTACTGGCATTGGGCTTATTTACCCTTAGCTGTGATCCAGGTCTGAGGGGCTTGGACAGGAAGGCTGGAAGAAGGACAGGGGCTGGCAGCACTGGTGGCTCTAGGCGCTTCGCCACGTGGTTCTGCCTTTGCCATCTGGGTGGTGCTGCCTGGAGGAAGGTCATAGCCAAAAGGCCTGGAGTTTAGTCTGACGTCTTTGGAGATGTCCCATAGCAAAAGCAGCTTCTGCTGGGCTGTATGCAAAGAGCAGCTGGTTCCCTCCTTGCTCACATAGACATGCTCCTAACGAGGGGAAAACGAGGTTTTAACATGATTGGAGTTTGTGGGATCCTGTTCTGAATGGATGTGCCAGGACTCTGGTATGTTAACCCCACCATTAACGTTATGTGGGACTGAAACTCTGGCACTTCACTTAGTCTCCGAACATCCTATTTAAATTAAATTGGGCCAGCATGCCTGTATCAATCCTTAAACAAGAAACAAGAGAAACCAAAACTATCACAATTTAGCTGAGTCCGTGAAAAGCGCTGTATTATCTTAGCTTCAAAATAAGCCCACAGACTTATTTGAAGATGAAATTTTGCATATTGTTACTCTTTAATTTAGGCACTTTAGCATTTAAAAAAATTATATGGCTGAGTTATTTACAACAGAAGAGAGGGAGTTGTGAGTATAGATGAGCTTCTTGTCATGATGCTTTAAAATCCGTAATGGGCATAATGGAGTCAGTTGTACAATGGTAATTTGCAAAGCCCCATTGATTTCAATGAAAGTGCAATGAAGATGGTTAAAGGTATTGGGAGGTCTGGTGCTTCCAAATGAAGAGAGATTAAAAAGGCCAATATTAGCACAAGGAACAAATAGATATGAATGGGATTATATAGAACGTTTAGGGTATGCAAGTCCAGCAGTAAGTTATCTGCAGTATAAAGGAATTTTATGCCTATATTTAAACAGAATGCCAAAGTTCTTGTGTTTTGACTTAAGATATTTGACATAAACCTTTTGACGTGGCCTCCTTCCCTGGTTGGTCCCCAGTGAGGGCTTCTTGTAGCCTTTCTCTGCTGCCTCAGTGGGTGCATCTGGCTTCTAGTAGGAGCTGCCTTGACAGAGTGTCTGAAATTTGGCACCTCTTGCTGCTCAATATGAGCTGAACTGAGACTCATCAGCCCCCTTTTCCTTAAGTTTTCCTTCCTAAGCAATCATGAAGTCACTTCACACAGTCTACTTATTATTGCTTAATAAATCTTTTCTCAGAAAAATATCCTGTTACTGAGAAGAAAAGAATGATGTGACTTTGCTGTGACATCATTTTGGCAGTCTCAAGACCGCTCCAAAGAGAAATGGTGTTTCCTTGTTCTTCTGCGAGGATCTTCCCCAAATATGACCAACAGCAGCTTTCAGGAATAAATTGTTATAGGTTATTAAGACATAAGTCAGTAAAAAAAATCCTTCACTTATTCAGAACAGCAGGATCATCATCACCAGAAATAATATTAGTAGCAAGGACCTGGAGTTGCTCATTTTGTCATGCATTGCAGTTTTGCTGTCTTCTCAGGGATTCAGTGTTCAATTTTTATGTGTCCTGCATCTTAGTACTTCCAAGAAATGGATGTCTGAGACTGAGTCTCTGTGCTTACATGAGAATTTTAAGAAGATGAAGATACTGTCTCTGATTTCTGCAGAGCTGATGTATAGAACAGGATACTGATTTTATAACATACTGATGAAACATTTTTCTTGGATATTTGCAGGACTATTTTATAATTCTCCATTAAATCGTCTCTTGGAACCATCGTAAGAGGAATCTGCATAAAACCTTAACAGCAGCAAGGCAGCTGCTGTGCAGAGCCCATCAAGTTGACCAGGATTATCGCAGTGGATACTTTTTTGCTCTCTCCTGTTTGTCTGCACACACAATAACATACTGTGTTTTGCTCTATATTTCAGTTGCAAAAGCTCTTCTAAGTGTTTGGCTTGCATGGCACTTAGCATAGTGCAGTTTTAATCCAGGTTTGACAACCTATAAGGTGCAGTTGTTAGCAAGTATATATAGCAAGTTATATAGCAAGTGTGTTAGCAAGTATATAGCAAGTAGAGCAAGTGAGTGTATGGATATGTGCATGAATATAGTGTATGTGTGTATATATTTATTAGTGCATATGTATATGTGTGTGTACATGTGGCATGTATTTAAAGATAAGCGTCTACACAAAAAGTGCAAGAAAAAAAGTTGAGATCTTTGTGTTTTTTTTTTTTTCTAAGTATCTTCCCAAAACCTTTCATGTTTTGGAAAGCTGTAATTTCTTTACTGAATCTTATAAATCCTATGTTTCATTACTCAACTGCTTCAAAGGCCTCAAATTCTTCGGCCATAACGCTGAGCTCTACCTTCCTGGGGCAGAACATTCATGCAGTTCAGGAGGAGCTTTCCAGACTGCTTGTGGGAGGTAGAGCAGGGAATCCCATTTAAAAAGTCCCTCTCAATCCTACATTTTTTCTCTGTAGGAAGGTTTCATCCTCTCATGATAACAATGATCGAAACCTTTTATTAGTAACATAAGCATCACTCTGTTGCCGACACTGCCAAATTACAAAGGTTATTTTCTTACTGTAAATCACAGTTTTTCTATATGCGTGTTGTAACGTTAAGCCAAGTAAACCATCCTGAAGTACTAGAAACAATTTCTTTCGTATCAGCCTGTCATCATATGTTACGTTTTTCATCAGCGAGAGAAGTGCAGGGAGTTTTATAGTTGGCATTGAACATGAAAAGAGAGTAATCCTGCAAGGGAACAGAAATCAGCAGCAAGATTCATTTCAACGTGTTCTGTGTCTGTATGTTTCGAGGACTAAAACCATCAAAGCAGCTAAATAGTTGTGTCACTGCTACTTAAAGTGAACCAGTTCTACGTGACTGAGCTATAGACTTTGTATATAAAGGGCTGGAATCCCCAAACATCTCATTTTTAAGAGCAGTGTTAACAATACAAGTGATATTACATTATTTTTGTAGATGGTCAAGTGTATGTAGATAGCTTCTAGCTTTGCTTCTATAAATTATGTTTTGAATAAGCCATGCAGTAATGCATCCATTCAAACAATTGTATTCAAATAAAGCAAGGAGGTGTTTAGAGAAATGTATTTGTAGGCCACTTCCTTTGAAACAGGAGGTATATTTATGTTAAAAAGATTTGGAATATCCTATAAGACTGCAGATACTTTATAGCCATCTTAAAGATTTGATGCCTGTGCATTAAGCTATACATCTCTGTGCATCTAGATACCTCCTAGTTTGGTGAAACTGTGAAATGATTTTGAAATATATTGTCTATTTACTTCAGTATATTAGTGAGTATCTACTGATATAAAGAGGATAGGAAAATTATGTTAATTCAGGCCCTGTCTCTTTTTAGGTCTCTTTCTCTCTGTCTTTATATATAAAAACATAGTTGAACTTGTCGGATGACACATTTATTGTGATAAATCCATTGAGTTAAGTAGGAATAGCTTGTCTAGAGAGCTGACATTCAGATCTGAGATGGAGTGGCGAGGAACTGATTTCTGTGTGCTTCAGCCTGGACATAAGTGCAGTTTTTCAATCCAAAGTGTCTTTTACTGTGAACTGTGTTCTTGTTCTTGCAAGTAATGCGAGCTCTTTGTCTGACATTGGCAGTACTAGTATTGAATTTTACTGGATTTTACTCTCAATTGCATCAGTTCGACTGAAACAAGTGTCAAATCCATGATCTATTCTCTTATTTACACATATTTTTTCTTTTTGGTTTGGTTTATCCAGGAAAAAAAAAAACCCAGACCTTTAGAGGTGAGTCGTGAGTTGCAGTAAATGGGTTTAGTTCCAGAGTACAGAAAACAGTTCTTCATTTTCTTATTTCAACTTATTCACCCTATTTCCAGATATTGGCTGAGAAATAATGTTTCCTAGCTAAAAGGAAAAGAAGACAAAGAAAAAGTTGCTTAAGAAAGTTACTTTTAAGGTATTTCCAGAAAGCTTCCTGCAGTTAATCATTACAGTAGTGCCAACCCCTCAAATACTTTCCATGTATATAAAGCTTCACAGAGTCTAGTTCGGTCATTTTTCAGCCTTGTCCAAACCACACTTCTAAAGGAGCTTGACCCAAATCCTGTCAGTGCATTTTGGGTTCTTCTCTGGTTTCAAATTGCTTTGGCCTTTTGGTCATAGGCCTTTTGGAAGACTTGGTGGCTTGTCCAAGGTTTTGTCCTTGGTATCATCAGACATCTTCATCAGTGAGAGCAATAGTTGAAAATAAACAGATTTTCATACATTTTTATCAAGTGAAAATTCAAATGATTCACTTAAAATCCTGAAGTTTTCCGTGTACTAGTGCTCCTACCTGCACTATTATGAGTAAGTTCTGCCTAGGAGATCTGCTAATGTAGCTCCAATGAGAAGTGCAGCATTTTTACAGCCGTGCCTGCAGTTGGCTGGGTGCTCTCTATCCACTAAGTGCTTCATGGCATGTAAAAAAATGAGGAGGGAAAATGTTTCTGTAGTGAATCTGATCTTAAGACAGTATTAGGCAACTTGCAGGCTGAATTGAAGAAGTGCCAAGGCACAGAAGCAGAGGAAGCTGACAGAATCCTACAGGGAGCTGGTTAAAATCCACTTCACTTGAGTGGCCAGACTAAGAGTACAAGAGGTCAATATATCCATAATTATTATTACAATTTTCTCTTTAAAATATGCCAAGTTCTTTAGGAAAAAGGAAGAGTTTCTTTAAAAAACCTTTTAAATTACAGCTTCAAAGCATTAACTTGTCTAGTAGCTTCCTAATTTCCCTAAGGATCTAAAAAATAGGCATTAGGATTCCTAGAGCAAGACAAAGACTTTTAAAATTCTTGCTTTTTAATATATGAGCATTTTATATATGTTACAGAAAGGGGGCAGCTAATTTTGTGTAACTTGTAGCTAGTTATAGGATCCTGTATAAAAGTGCTGGTAGTTAAGTGAGAATATATTGTATTTTCATCCTTAGACTAAACTTAGGCATTTTGAAGAGATCAACATATTTCCCTTTTGAATGTCTCTTTAGAAAAATATTTTGATAAAGAAGGACTTCTGATTCTGAGCTTGGAAAGTTGCACAGCTTGTAAATATAGTATCCATCTTATTTTTTTCATCATATTTATTGACTTTGGCAAATGAATCATCGTTCACATTGATGACAATTAGGAAAATATTACTGATCCATTATGCAGCACTTCAGATAATTGGTTTTACCAGATGAACTAAATAATTCTCCTTACTGCCTTGTGAACTTGCAAGACAAGTATTGTATTTCCCAGAGTAAGGCTGTGGCAGCATCAGTATTACAGCATAGGATGCCAAGTTCTAATTTTCTTCTCATTACTCAGGGCAAGGTAGGGAGTGGCCTGTGATGACTGCACCAAACATCAACCCAAGAGGTTCAGTGTGACAGGTGGGAGCTACCCATGGCGACACTTGTCACTAGTCAAAGTCCACAACGAGCTGTAAGATTAGGAGCAGGGCTGCACCTTCATATCAGAGCGTGTTCAGTGGCACACAAGGATCACATATTCCTGTAGGAGGAAGGAAAAGAGTGTTTATGGGGAGAACTATTGCACATCTGAGGACTAAATTACGAATCTCTCTTAAGGGGAGACTTTCTGATTTAATACGAATCATTTCTGATTTTTCCTGTAGAATAAAACACAACAGAATTCAAATGCCATGGCAAGAGATAACTTCTTAATTGAATACAAGTAAGTGATGCCAAGGATGCCATAGAAGTAGAACACACAAAGTTGGACTAGATGATCAGATCCACATGAATTTATCATTACCAGTGGATCATCATCTCCTTGTGTCTGAAGTGTTTAAATAAGAAAGTGACAATATGGCAAGGAGTTAGGCATGAAGGAAAAAGTAATGAGTGAAGCATCCTAGTCAAAAAGAACTGCATCTGACATGGGAAATTCCATAGACCTCAGAAGACCTCATAGACCTGAGGTAGACCTCAGAACAACAGACAAATTCATCACAGTATAGAAGGGGCTGAAATCATAAATATTTCTGCTCTTTGTTTGGGCCAAAAAAGGGCAATGTGGTCATACCACGCAGTGGGAGTGAAACACTTTTCACTCCTACCATAAATGGTGAGGATATTAAGCAGGAGTTACTGTGTGTGGAATGGGAGGACTGTGTGATCAGGTGAATAGGAGATCTGCAGAGACACTGGCCAAAAGGGCGAACAAGATCCTTGGGCATACAGAAAGGGAGCTAGGAGAGACCAAGAGAGATTAAGTGACTTCTGGTTTTGGAGCTCCTGTGACTGTTGCTGACACACTCTCTTGAAGCAGTTCTCCATAATTGAAGAGAATCCTGATGAGTGGAGAGGGTTCAGAGAATAATGACAGGAATGATTAAAGAATTGGAAATAATACCTCAGCAAGGACAGAGAGGGGCTCAAGGAGCTTATCTTGTACATACGGTCTTTCCATCTTGAGTACCATCCTTTTCATCCTGTACTCGGAGCTGGAATTAGAGGTGCTAATAATGACTCTGTTCGACCATGCCATCGTCCTTGCTGGTCATTGATGAGGGGAGCTCTTGCTGTTCCCCTGACACGAAGCAATTGCTGCTTTTATAGCTTCCCTATATGTTGTAAGAACGTGTCAAAATGAATCAAGTAAAGCCAGAGTTATTCAGGAATAAAACACTCTGGACTTGCTCTGTTTTCCTCTTGAGGCTTTTCATTTTTGGAGTCAAATCCTCTGCAAGACCTCAGAAACCATGGCTGCTGTCCTCACTATGTGTGATAGCTCTGCCTACAGGGACAACATCACAACTTCGGGCTTTTTTGGAGTTTAATTTGCACCACGTTAGGCTGGGGCTACAGTATAAAGACGTTGTTCATTGAACGTTTAACTTAGTATGGTTTGTTAAAAAAGCTGATGTATCCAAGGTCAGGGTTTTAGGGCTTTATGTAAATGCTGAATAGCTTTTATCAAAGTTGTTAGAAGAAAATAATTTTAATCATATAATTACTTGTAATTTGAATGTTGGCCATAATGGTGTGTATCTCAATAGACCTGTCCAAGGTAGAAGGTATCTTGATTAAAAGGTATTATAAATTCTGTACTTGTTTATCTTAAGACTGCTAGGAATGTATTAAAACCTACGTTTAGTACAATACTTTTGTGATCTTACCCCATTGATATGAGAAAACTTTAGCTAATTACATATCCTAATGGAATACTAAGAATTTTCTCTCTAGATATATTGCAACAAAGGAAAAAGCATTACAGATGTCCTTGTTTTGGGGTGATTTGGGTTGTAGTTTGCTTATGTGTACTCTTATGCAATGAGACATGAGATTTTTTTTAAAAAAACAAGAAAGCTAATGCTATACAAGGTATTTATTTAAAAGGTAAA
Organism: Nothura maculosa; assembly: GCA_032353885.1. Taxonomy (NCBI): domain Eukaryota; kingdom Metazoa; phylum Chordata; class Aves; order Tinamiformes; family Tinamidae; genus Nothura; species Nothura maculosa. Next base: position 452,927 of record JAUBOD010000183.1, read on the forward strand.
AGCCAGTATCATACTGAAATCTAGATAGTTATGTAGAAAAATATTTGCTTTTTTCCTAAGGTGCTATATAGAAGCTCATATTTTTTTGTCTTTGAAAATATGGAAACGTAAAGAATATTGATATAAAACATAATACTAGTCTGAAATGGCTTTTGGTGCAGCTAATCTTCTGATGATAATAGAGTTGAGATCATGCTATTATCTACTGTTTTGGAGTATCCTTGAGAACCACAGATTTCTGAACTGCATGCTAAAGAAATATATATAATATTGATTGCTTCAGGAAAAAAAAATCAGCTCCTTTAAAACATCCCAAAAGATTTTGTTCTGAAATCAGTTACAAGCTATAAAATACCATGGGAAAGAAAAAATTATATTATTGTTCAAGCTACAAAATGCTATGAGAAAGGAAAAAAATGTTATTGTTGGTTCTGTGGTTGATAATAGCAATTGAGAATGTGGTGAAATGGATTTGCACAAAACTGTGATTTCTTAAATGTGGTTTCAATAGTAAGGAGCTCTGTATTCTGAGAAAACATGGGAAAAGAGTAGGAAATTGTCGCATAAACTAAACAAAATATTCGACTGAAGTGCAATCTCCCGGAGTAAACAGTCATTACTACAAGAATGGAGAAGCAATCACATCGGTTAAGTGTTTTGCACTTGTCAATTCTCCTTGCATTTTCCATCCTTAGCTTTCTCTAAATGGGCTGATGGTCTCCTGCTACTTCTCCTGGAAGAGGACATTAGCCATAAAGCACACGGAAGGGAACGGAGTAGGCAGAGAGAGAAGTGGCAGAAAGACTGAGGAGAAAGGAAGGAAAGACTGAAGGAAAGTTCAGCTCCATGCTCTGGTGGAAGCAGGCATATTTAGCTTCTATTCATAGCACCTGTAGCCCTATTTCAATTTAGAAACAATTATTTGCTTTTAAAAAACGTTACACAAGTGAGGTGTTTTGCCATTTTTAAATCATATTGTTCATTTAAGGAAAGAAAGATTTTTTTCCTCTCTCAGAGCATAACACAACATTTATTCTACATATTTTCTACATATTTATTTGGGGGCATTTTTTGATGATGTGACTGCAGCCCTGAGAATATGAAGTCATAATATTATGTATTAATGTGTTTAATACCTTTTGGTGCACTTTGAAGTAAGTAAGCCCAAGTCTCTCATGTACTCCCTGCAAGTGCTTGTTCTGTGGACTTGGGAAGCTTTAAAGCTGACTCGGTTGCCATCATTTTGTGGCATGTATTTGGGTATTCTCTCAGCCCATGTTAAATGGCACTTTCTCGAAGTGCATGTAGGCCTTTTGAGACAGAATAACCCACAAGTTCAAAGCTCTGGACTAGAGCATCAGGGCATCCAGAACCTCTTGGATACAAACCTGTTCCAGAGCCCAGCCATTTCACAAGACCAACCTGAGCCTGCGGCATTTCCTTTGGCTTCTGTGCTAGTCTAAAGATGACCACAGAGCAGGACTAAACCTAGAGGGGAACCGGGAAGCGGGGCAGCTTCCCAATGTGGTGCCAGGAGTTTGCCGGGGTAGTGGGAGCTCCTGTGATCTGTGCAGAAGAGATGGGGCAGAGCAATCACCCTCCTCACAACGCTCCTTCGCTTTAATCCCAGCTGCAGCAGGAAGGTGCTCCCATCCTTCTGCCAGGGAAGCGGAGGTGTGTGTGGATGAGAAGCAACAGACTAGAAAAGAAATTAGACAGATAAATATGAGATTTAAGTCTCTAAATGAATCTGCAGGCGTCCCAAGCAGCACAGTAATCCTGGGTAAGCTTTGCTCTTGGCAAACATTTATTCAATGGCCATTTAATAGCTCCTGACTGACAGCAAGTCTGTAGTGTAATCTAAGTCATTCCCTCCCCCTCGATAAGTCACTCTGGAGAGATTCCTTCTCACGCTGACTGCAAGGGAGAAGGGATAGGACTGTTCTTTTCGACAATTCCACTTGAACTAGGGTTCAAGGATAAATATTACCTCCCCTCGGATGTGTTAACTATTTTTTAATGATGTGATCTGATATTTTAGCAGTGTGCACAGTGCAGCAGAGCTTCGGGTTTGTTGTTTAAATATCTTTGATGGTATGTCATAACAAATTAGTTTCTAAATGTTGCCAATTTGGCAGACAAAGCTGATTATTTCCTGCAATCACACTGCATATGTGCACAAGATTATAATTAATGACCAGGGATGCCAAGCACACTTTAATAATGATCCTTCAGCATTTAAGGGACTGTTAGTTATTGGCATTTGTGCCTTGTGTTGCAGAGGAAAGGGGCAATGAATACTGATAGATCTATCAGTGTCATAGAATCCAATAGTTTCCTGATTTTTCTTATAAATTGGAGGATTCAGTGGGAGTCATTGACAAAGCAGCTGCAGTGAATATTAACAGTGTTTGTGCTGTTTTCACTGAAGCAGTACGAACTCCTAATTAGATTGGAATTGCTCTTTTGGCAACTCTGCAAGGTGGTTTTCCTTAGCATATTGTCCATTTTGTGTAAGGATTATAAGAAAATCAGTGATGGACTTTTGAAGAGCATGAGAATGTCAAGGCGGCCGAGAGCTGGATCAGAATAAAAAGTGAAGTGGAAAGGCACAATGGATGTTAAAAAAAAGATGAAGCTTGAAGAATTATCCGACAGAAGCAGGACGTGGATCCAGCTGCAGTACTCTTCACAGGACGCTCACTGAAACATCTCCTCAGGGATGTTCACTTGCAAAGCACTACAGTAATATTTGGGGCAGTGAGAGGGTGAAAAATTCAGGTAACAAGCTGAATCCATTAGCTAATCCCTAGCAAACATTTGTTCAAATATCTGCTCTTGGGCAGGAGGAAAGAGGCAACAGGAACAATTCCACTTTCAGTTGAGTGAATGCTGGTCCAGCACTTCCCTGGCACTGAAGGTCTTTTAAACTGCAGGAGTTGTTTGTGATGAAGGTCCCCAAGGGAAGCTCTAGATAAGCATGGACGTGTTCTGAGGAGAGGGTTTTCTTTTGGCATTCCCAGTCCCGAAGGTTTCACAGAATCACAGAAGGGTTGAGGTTGGAAGGGACCTTTGGAGATCACCTAGTGCAATGCCCCTGCTCAAGCAGGAACCCCCAAAGGGGCACTCAGGATTGCACCCAGATGCCTTTTGAATACCAAAGAGGATGGAGACTCCACAGTGTCTCTGGACAACCGTTGCAGTGCTCACTCATGCTCACACTGAGGAAGTGTTCCCATATGTTCAGATAAACCTTCCTGTGTTTCAATTTGTGTCCTACTGCTGGACACCACTGAAAAGTATGTGGCCCCTTCTCTTTGTACCCTCCCTTCAGCTACTTATACACATAGATAAGTTCCCCCTTCAGTCTCCTCCAGGCTGAACAGTTCCAGCTTTCCCAGCCTTTGCTTATATGAGAGATGTTCCAGCTCTGGAAGGATCTGCATTTCCTTACCACTCTTCTCAACTTAGCTCTTGTCAAAGATCACCATTAAAATGTAAGGATCACAGGGATGGTTGTGAAGCTTCATATGTCTGCAAGAATATGAAATTCTGTTCCTTAGAATTTGACGTGCCCAGCAAGACTAGTGCAACGTTTTAACCTCTTTATTTCCTCTTTCAGTCTCCTTCTGTGAGACTTTCCTTCCCTCCTGCACTTAGGTTAATATAAATGTCTTTTGCCCCTGAACATTTTCTATTCCTTCAGTGTTCAGCGAAGGCAGTACAAAGTATGCCCTGAACTCAAAAGAACATCACAACATGTTCCTGCCTTTTCTCCATAGGAAAAAGTGGTGCATCCTCTCACTCTTCCATTAGAATCTCCTATGTGGCATTTGCTTTAGCTTTCCGAAGTGGAAGGATAGAAGGAAAAAAGGAGATCTGAAGAAGGATGAAGGACAGGACAGAAGGAAATTTGTCACATAACCTTTTTGAAAGCTTTGAGAGGAATTTATCAAAAAAGCCGTTACTAATTTTGATGTCCATTATTACCTCATATAATTGGAAGTATCTAAGCTTACTGTCTTGCTATCTGAAACAGAGATTTTCAGAATATTTCTGTACTTTCTCCATTCTTTCTCAGGCAAAAGCCTGACATGTGGTCTCTTTTATTGGGATTGTTACAACTAAAGCAGACTTCTATCATAAAATCTGAATATGTGTCTGCACCTTCCATATACTGATTATACTGCTAAGGTTCACCAAGACTCTTAATATTCTATCCTTTGAATAGACCATGTTGAAATTGTTGGGAATAAATGTCTTTTTTTTTCTCCAAATTGAAATTTTATGGACACACTGTTAACTATAAATATTTTCTAATTCTTTCACTGATATATCTCCACATACTTGGATAAGCTCATCCAGATCAACCCTGTTGTTTATTAAAAATCTTAAAAATCTAATTCTTACTAAATTTTTTTATAATTCAAACTGTGAAAAAACTTTAAAATTTTTCATAATTTTTAAACTTTTTATCAATTCTGCTTTTGATGTTATTTTTAAAAGTTATTTAAAAAAAGGCTTGTAAGGAGGACAGAGTTTAGCTCACTGGTATTTAGAAACTTATCTCTTTAAATGGATATTAGGGAAGCCAGTTTGCACATTGACACATACGCCTTAAATTAAAATACAGCTACCTTAGGCATCTATGTGGTAGAACTTTTGCATAGGTCATTTAGGAAGTGTAATGTTATTTGGTCCTAATGCAGTGTATTAAATCAAAACCAGTAAATTCCAATCAACATGAAGTTAATTTTTACTCAGGCTCATGTAATTAGACACCTTTTAATGAATGGTAAGTCCACAGACCAGGCAAATATCTCGGAGATATAATGAGGAAACAAACGTCCTCGACTCACTGAGAGTTAAAACCGCAGCTACCTTTTGCCAGTCCATGGTGAAGGAAAGAGCGGGTGGAATTTCTGTCTTTCTTAAAATGAGCCAGTTTGCTTCTGCGGTTGGAGGCTCCCGCTGAGTCGGGGTTTGTTTTTGTATCTTAGTGTGCTGACTTGCACATGATGATTTTGCACTTGATTGTAATCATGTCTGAAGATCGTTGTACTAGAAATGACACAAGAATTGTAGGTAGGAGATGATGAGAAGCACAAGTTGGCCATGTGGCTTCACAAATGAGACTTAGTAAAGGAAGTCTCAGTAAAGAAAGTCTCAGTCTGAAAAAGCATAAGACAGTAAGCGTGACTTTTGGCTTGAGGACGCTTACCGCTGTTATAAATACTGATGTATCAGTCTGTGAAACAAGAAGATGTAAAGAGCATCTTTAAAAGCTTAAAAATCTTCTGGGATGACTTGGATGCGCAGAGAGAAGAACTTGGCTGTACTGCAGTGTGAACTGCCAATCAAAATAGTTCTGGTTGGGTGCTTCTAAGAAAAAGGTGGCTGCAAATTTTAAAAAAAGAAAAGGGTAGAAAACAAAATCATTAACACCAAAAAACAGGTGTCATCCCTTGCTGCAGACATCTACAGCCAGAAAATGAAAGTCTTAGGTCTCCTGAAATCTAGGTCTTCCTCCACTTCTGCCTCTGATCTTGGCCTTTGGAAGATCAGTTCACTTTTCTGCATCTCAGCTTGCCTGTCTGTAAAACAGATTATAAAAATACAGGGCTCTTGACAGTCCAAATTTTACTGATTTGCAGATCTACTGATAAAGAGCACTGTTGAAAAACAGTATACAGTTATTATTCAGTGATGTAAGGGGACTCAAATCTCCTTGGTGATGAAATTTGTTGAATGTTGCTCTATTATGTGAAAGTAGGAATAAATTGAGCTCCAGCATAAACAGAGATGTTGGCGTCTGAGCTGCTCATGATACTGATCAATAACGGCCTTTCCCTCTAACTGTTGCGGTTTGTTTACGGCTTGGGTATGTGAGTTATTGATCTGTCTTTTCTTCCTAGTCTCTTTGTGTTTCTCCAGTTTTAATTCCTTCTTGCTTTTTGCTTTTAGAGAGCTTAAAAAAAGGCTTGAAAAGGATTATCAAAGTGAGCCTTGAAAAAAGATTGCTTAAAGCCAGCATTTACCCCAAAATACCCCAGTCAATAATCCTGGTGACAGTCCCAGTTTGTCAGCAACCTGCCAAGTAATGCAGGCAAATTAGAATAATTTATGGCTGATTATGAGAGATCTAGCAGTGCCCAAGCTTCATGTTAGTTTTTGTGGAATAAAACCCACTCCTGAAGTTCTAGTCCAAGTGCTTTTACTTGCCATAGTAGATGCTGGAGCATTGCAATAATCATCTGATACGTCTTGAGGTAGGCAGGAAAAGACCTTTTCTGTATGTTTGGTTTCCAGTGATCTGGAGGGGGAGCCTTGGAAGGCCCAGTCCATTGCTCCTGTGTCCAGCTTACTGGGGCACAGCTCATGCAGTCTCCATCTGAAAGAACCAGGCCTGCTCTGCTTACCCAGCTGTAGCGCTGCTCCCTGAATATCCATCAATAACGAAATGATGCTTGAAGCATCATTTCAATGGAGCAAATGTTAAAGGTTGTTTCCTAACCATAGCTCCTGCACTGGTTTTGAACTATCCTTGCAGGGTTGATGCTCTCTCATTCTTCAGCAACTCTAGCAACCGCTCCTGGTACATAGACAGCCAAGGCCAAGGGGAACACCTGGGGCTACATTTTCTCTTGACTTAATCTTTTGCAAACTACAAATGACAATGGTCTTTTTCATAACTAAGCTTAAGAAAGGCCTGATGTCATTGCTTTATTAGCATGCTGAGAATCTCCTTTTAATGATGAAACTGAACTGAAAGGAGTTGCCCTAACAGTGCTACAACAGATTTTGCCTTTCTCACACCTCCCTCCTTGCCTCATTTGCACCCCCTGGTTCATTTTGTGCCCCTCTGCCTTCATTCCCTGCCTTCTAGTAGGTTCTAGGTTCTCTTTAGCAGTCCCTTGCTCCATCTCATCTGAGCAAACTCTTCCTTCTCTCTTCTCTCTATTTCCCATGGAAATAGAGCTTATATTATATACAGCCTGCCCATAGGTAGCTGCCAGTTTACTTGAACAGCCTTTGTCAAACTAAGGTAGAGACGGCAAACAAGTATAAAGTCTGTTTAGAATTTGTGGACAACTTCTTTGATGTGGGTGTGACAGTGCTATGAAAAGCAAAGCATGTATTGAAACCATCAAATTAGGATTTAGGTATCTAAGTTTTTAACTTAGTTTTTAACCTACTTGCTGATTGAGTGATGAGTATCCCTATTGTGAACTTCTGGCATTTGTCTTTATGACTTCCTCAGCAGCTGATAGCAGGAGCTTTTAAAGTGCCCCTTCCCCTCCCTTGCCCATTTCCATCCCTCTGAGCAAGTATTAGGATGGCCAATTTCCAGAACAAGAAAAATATATGCCATGTAAAATATCTGTGGTTTTCTAAATGGTTTTCACATCTCATTAACTTGATTTTTTTTTTCCATTGGTCACTTTGGATTTATTACTTTCAAGCCATAATTCTTAAAATTTAATTTTGACCTGGCATTGCCCTAAAATTAAATTCTGATCTACCCTCCACCTGAAATGGTCTGGGGAGGAAGCCATTCTGCATTATATTATCATCCTATCAAATTTAACTAATTTAAAGGTGACATGAATAAAATATTCATTAAAAATACAGTAACCATTTGTCTGTGATCTTTAGTAATGGCCCCATTAACTTTCAGTTGACTCTCAGTTGAAAATAGCAACCTCTTTGAAAGCTTCTCTGGAAAAACCTTGATTTACATGAAGAGTGTAGGCTCTCTTCTTACTCACCTCTCATTTTTTTTAAGTTCCTCTTTGTTTCAGTGTTAATCCTGGCACTAGACTAAGATACAGGCCTACAAAGTAGCCTGAAGCTTCTGATCTACTAGCATATTAAAGCAAAGAGATAGGGGATTGACAAGCCTCCTTTAACAATGCAAAGGAAAATATTTCTGGGGGAATGCGACAGTTGTTTGGGGAACTAAACGTTTAGTTAAACAGCCTCTCAGTTTATGTTACTCTAGATGCTTCAATACTTTTGATATTCGCAAAGTCTAACTGGAAATTCCTGAAAATCATGAATTGATCTACTCTCCTGACCAAGTTGCCTGTTTGCAATTCCGAAGGAGCACAACTCTCTCAATTCTGATCTTATAGTTTTTTTAGGCTTCTTTTTTTTTTTCTTCCTAAAAGTTTAGACAGTCTTATGGTCCATACTGAAGGTTTTTTGTGTGTGTCCCAGTTGCACTTGCTGCAACTTAGGGAAGAAATCCATGGAAAACTGCTATATTTAACCTTTCCTCATCCATTTCTGACGTCAGGGCTACCTTGGACATTGTCAGACCCTGAGAGGAATTAGAGCCATTTGAGGCCTCTGTAGCGTTCTCTGAGAGACCAACTTTCTTGTGGGTCATGTCTGATCATGGCCCTGGTTGTACTCTATGACACACAGAACAACTGATTTCGAGGCAATTGTCTTAATTTTGCTGCTGAAGCAGCACATTATATTAAAAGATACCAAAATTTGGTGTGATTTAGTCTAAATCAATGAATAAACACTACAGAGTAAGTTGTCATTGTTCCTTAGAACAGGAGAGTTGCATAGATTGGATTTGTAGTCTGTCTTATCTACAGGTTGGTATGGAAAGGTAGGAGAACTAGTTCTTCAGATGTACCCAAGGATGTTTTCTTTTATGTAATTATTTTAAAGTAATGACTTCTGATCTTTGACATATGGTTCATTTAGACTCCAAGAAGGGAAAATTCAAGTAGTCTAAAGCACATAACATATGTGTAGCTCTGTGGCTTCTTCTCATATGTGGTCTCACACTACTGAAATGTTGTAAATGAGAATAGCTCTGACATGGATGGAGTGATGCAGTTTTTATTCCGAGTAACAATCTAGCACAAGTTTGAAAACATTTATAGCAGATACTACATGATTTTAAAAGTTGTAGCTGGAAATCTCAAATACATGACTTTCTATTAAGAAACAATTAATTCCATTGGACATTTGAAACTCAGTTTGTGGCCCAGATGAAACACCCAACACTTAGAAACTCTTTCAAGTAACAGGTGCAGTATTACAATAGTGTTAGGGGATCATAAATAACCATTCTGCACTCTCTTGGTTTTTGCCATATTGATTGAGAGATGAGGGGATAATTTCAGGGACTTTTTTCCTCAGAGACTGTCAGAAAAATGTTTTGCTCTGCTTTTAAAGTTAATAACCTAAATCTGTTGATTCCACTGGGCCTAGGATGTTTCAAATATTTGTCATTCTTCTTTCTCTTTAAATGTGTGAGTATACTGGGTTATTTTTAACTGCAATTCAGTGTTTCTTTTTTTTTCAGACCTTAGTCCTTGTAGTCTTAAAGATTTTTAAAGGCTTGAAAATATGTTAGAAATTCTGTAAACATTTTGTTTATCAATACATTTAATTTGAGCACAAATAGCAATAGCAAAAAAAGCAGCAAAAAAAGATTTTTCACAGGCCAGTGTGCAAGTCTGAGTTATTACAATTCTCTGCATTCAGCTTCTTACTGCTGCAAGAGTAAGATGGACTGGGCTGCTCACATGGGAGTCAATAAAGATTCCACTCAACACAGTTGAGTGTAGAAGCAGCTGCAACTGTGTCCTTGAGAGCTGGGTCTGAGTAGGGATTATACAGTTGAACGAAATAGCATGACACAATGGGTGACACACATTATTAAACGATGGGTTTTCATGAGTTTTGTTTGTGTTTATGTTTTCTCTGTAGGAATACAGTGATTGCCATTGTATTTGGTCCAGCACTGTGCACACACATGGACGGTCTGTGCCGAGCAGTCGTGTCACGCTGCACTCCTTCATTTTGCACCTGCACACAGGGGATGGCTCAGGAGCCACCAGCCAAGGGCTGAGCAGTCCTGGAAGGGACTGAGAACCTCCCGTGAACATCATCAGCAAGAGTGGCCTTGGAAATCCAACAAGTTGTTTTGAAGAGCTGCCCATCAGATCAAGAAAGACATTGAAGTTTTCATGTAAGCTCAAAATAAAACCATATTTTAGCTGGGAAATAAAGCATATGTTTTTTTCCCACCTGTCTGAAGTCAGTTGTAGTAGGTCAATGAGCATCTTACGCAGCAACCAGTCTGGTGTTACTGACTCAGCTGGTTCTGCATACAGCATTATTAAATTTTGTGCATTGAGGAAGTGCTCTGTTGATATGAGAGGCAGGGGCATGGGCTTTCAAGAATCATTTTTACAGACTTACCAGAAGGTGAATTACACAAGTCTTTCCCATTATTTTTGAACATTTCTTAAACTTAAAAACAAGAAAATAAAAGCAAAATGTCCTGTCATGAATTTAACTTCTGTAGGTGTCAGTCCATTTTTAAGGAGGCCAATGAGAACAAGAAAATTAAAGTTAGTTCAAATGCTTACTTTAGAAAATGTTAGAACTTAAATGAAGTGAAATGAATTTAGAAGATGCATCTCTTGAATCCCTTAGGACCAGCCAGGTGAACTGGGCCATCATATGCTCAAGGGTTAACAAAAGCAATGTATAGTTAGAATGGTACAGTAGGAATTGCAGCAGGATTCTGAGTTAGGTTTTTTTCCAGATAACTTTCGTTTTTTGTATCTGTCTTGCACACACACAAGAAGAACAGCAAGTGGACATTTCTCATGCTGTGGCAGTGACGATTTATGCATCCAATAATTTCTCACAAGCTACTTGAAAAATGTTTCTTTATCCAAAGGTTAACTCCTTTAGGAGTACAAACCTCTACATTTTCTCACTTGCTCTATTAGTTGGTACAACTAGATTCACCAGAGTTATAAATCTATCAGTTTTCTAGTCTATAACAGAATAATCCCTGAAATCTTATAGATATAAATGGAATTGCTAATTTTCAATAAATCTGCAGTAACAGGTAATAGTGTCACGGTCCCCAGTTCCAATCATTTTTGCAATAATAAATGAGACTATAGAGGACTCATTTTTGGCCATAAAATTTACTGTTCAGGGCACATGATTTTAGCCTCTGAAGTGCTTAACCAATTCCCCTCTCTTTGCTGTTGTCACTGTTGCACTGCAGCATCCATTTCTGGTGTAAATTCAGGGCCATTTTGGACCACACATGTTATTTATAGGCCGATGTTTTGTAGAAATGGAGAATGTCTTTCCAATGGATATTTTCAACCTGATGGTATTTGGTCCAGCAGGGCAATTTCAGCCTAATTTGGAAAAGTTAAAGGATAGATGAAATTCACCTAAAACTTTTCATCCGCCACAACCCCTGCCTGAAATCTGAATCTGAGGTTAGACCAGAAGGTGCCAAGTGCTGCCCTCCCTGCTGTGCTGCACCAAACCAGCACTGATGCCTGTGAAGGCTTGCAAAGCTTATGCTTAAGTGGCTGCTGCTGCTAAAAGTTTCTGGAGCTCCTTAATTCTCCCCAAATGCTCTCCAGCTGCTTCATTTTGCTGCCTTTCCTGGCTTTCCATCCTGCAGAACTCACTGGTTTGGTAAGTGTGTGGGAGGGCTTTACAGGTAGAGGCTATCAAATTCTGACCCTTAGACAGATCAACAAAGTTTAAGGGTGTGCAGTCTGAAGCCTTGTCTTATGGGTGGATATAATGGTAAGTAACTTAACACTTAAGTAATTTAAGCCACTGGACTGCTTGCAGTCAGCTAAATACATTCACAGTATACAAAGACATGCATGCATCTATACAGAAAAAGAACTCCAAGAGGGAAACACTGGGAATGGATATAATGGCCTAGAGAGCTATAGCTGCTTGTCTAAGATGTTAAAAATGGATCCAAATGTGGAATATTTATCTCTGAAGTCCCAGTTCAGGGATTTACCTTCACAGCTTCAATTTTCAATGCCAGCAAAACTATAATAAAAATATTAAACATGGTAGAAATAGAAACATGCTGAAAGAAAAAAGCCCAAGTTGTTGTTTTGAGGTGTGTTGATCTTCAGCTCTGGGTAGAAGAAACTCTCCAAATAGACATTTAAACTTATTATTATATTCTATTTACTCTGCAGATAAACCTGGCATTCTTTATGAGTTGTGTTCAGGAGAGAAGCAGTAAATTAAAGTCTGAATCTCATATAGCTATGGAAGACTAAAATAACTTCATATTTGTTGTGTTTTAATGAGAACATAGAAACCACAAGAGCATCTGAACTCAACTTTAAATCTTAAATGTG
>JAUBOD010000183.1:489861-500102 GCA_032353885.1 Nothura maculosa
AACAGTATCCCATGTGGGCTGAGATTTTCTCCCAGGGGAATAAAGACGAGATTAGAATAAAACCTTTCAGGTTTCTATGTGGCTATGGGCACATAAAATTTTGCTGCCTCTTGCCTTTTCATATGCATTGTAGCACTGAAAGAAAAAGAATCTGTAAGATCAGTATTTTTTCAAACAGTCTGCTAGGTTGGTTTACTCCTGAAGAAGTAATCAGCACAGCAGGAAAATCCACAAACCAGTGTTTCAGCCTACATAGCTAATGGCTGCTGCTGTTGCCTGCTTTCAATAGCTTTTCAACTGTAACTAAAATGTTTTTAAGTGTCAGGTCTATTTTACAAAACTTGTTTGAGAAAATTCTTTGTTCTTCACCTTTTTTTGAGAGAAGCAAAGCTTCAAAGTGCCTTGTTATAGCTGGAAAAGTACTTAAGAAGAAGCTTGCAGTAGGAGTGGATGTGCAGAGCAGTCACTGAGTGAAAGAAATCCTCAATTTAAAATTTAAATTCTTCTCCATGTTACCTAAATAAGAAAAACTGTACAGATGCTAGAGGGCAGAAACACATATTTGTGATCAATGGGCTCTCACAAGCCACATTTCTGATGATCTGACAACTATTTTGAACGTTCAGTGAAAAATAAGTAGGAAAGTCAGTTAAGTTCAATTTGCAGGAACTGGAAAAAAATGTACACTAGGAAAGACTAAAGCTAAACTTGCTATTCAATCATGTACTATTGCTTTTAGCTCTAATTAAGTCTTGTGCTCTCAAACTAAACTAATGGTTTAGTCTCAAACTGTACAGTTACATCTCTCAAATCAAATGAGTGTAAGTCAATGTGCTTATAGGTATCACTGTTCTTTTTAAATTTAGTTTATTTTGTTTTATTAAAAGATGTCTAACAAGTCTACTGGATTTCCGTTTTAGAATATCAGATAAATGCATGTGAGAACCAGAGCCCCAGTTGATACAGAAATTAGGTGATTAAGATTTATTTTAAAAAGTGAAAAATGAGATTAACTTTTGAATATCAACCTCTCAAAAATATGTTGTTACTGTAATGAATATATTGAATATTTTCTCTGTTTCAAAGAAGTTTATTAGTTTGATAGCTTGATAGTTCCTGAAGTTTTAGTTGGATTTAGAGCACATGCATAACTTCAAGCACAGCAGTCATTTAAAAAACTTACTATTAAAGTGACTCAGGCATTAAGTGCTTTAGGAATCAAGGCCAAAACAAATTCTTCCATTAAATCCTGTGATCTTCCTTAGTGAAATTTCAGAACTATCATTACTGTATGTCTCCTGATGTAAGTCATTTGACACATGGGCCTTTTTCCCTATCTGGAAGGACCAGGCAAATAAGCGATCTCCTGAGCCAGTTAAGTGAAGTGGTGAGAAAATATTACACTAATGAATTATCTTAACAGTTCAATATAAAGTTTATACAACAAACTAGATCCTTTTTTTATAGCATGAACAATCTTGGGGGCTGAATTTCAAGAGGGACTGATGATTTCCCTGATGTGTTTAATTTATAAAGTTGCATACTGAATAAATTCCTGTCATATCTGTGTTTGATCTATGTCTTTGTATGTTTTTCTTCTGTCCTCAAGGAGTGAAAATACATATGTGTGTGTGTGTTCTTTGGGGAGAAATAAAGAGAGAGGTTCGCAGATGCAAGTGAGACCACTGCCTGGACAGCACTATTAGAACTGCTAGTGGCAGGTCCTTGAAGGGTAGGGTTTTTAAATCCCAACCTGAATTTTTAGGCCTGGCAGGTAAGAATTGAACAGGAACTGCCACAACTTTTTCCTTGACAACTATAGCTTTCTATGTATGTTATCTTAGTCCAGAAAACGATCTGGGCACACTGTCACATCACCTGTCCAAGACCTTCCCTTTCTTATTGTTTTTCAACTTAAACATACTCTGGGACATTGTCTGTAAGCTGCATTTGATGCATACAGCCAACCAGGCCATGGCACCTGCAGAGTGCATCAGACTACACTCTCATTTGGGCAGCCTAGGTAGGATCCTGATGCCATAATCTGAGCTCTGAAGAGGGACCAAATGTGGGCCTATCATTTTTGTCCTTTGAGGTAAGCTCTTTATCAGGCTCTTCAAGATTAGTATCTCAAGTACCAACATGAAGATTTTTATGGACAAATGAAATAGCAGCTTTTGTTTATCATTTTTGGCAAGTTCTATCCACCAGTGTGATTATCCCTAGTAAATAACAAACTACCCTTCTATACAGCCATTTTACGGAGCTGAAGAATACTGCTTTCTTGGGTTACAGAAGAGGGCAGTGATGCTTCATTCTTTTTTTTTTCAGCATGTGAAGCCTTTGCTCTGCAATCTTGCTCCCTCATGCTATCTGATAGGTCTTCAGGAAAGAGGTTCCATCTTTTGGGATGCATTAATGGCAGTGTGTTGTGCAGAACACACTTTTGCCAGCTTTTCGAGGCCCTTCTGGCTCCAAGGCAAATTCTCCATAGTATTTCATGCTCTACATATAACCTCTAAACACCAGTTGTCTGTTAGTTGCAGTTGGTTTGGCTTTGGACTGTCTGACATTATTGTCAAAGACATTTTAAGATTCCCATTTTAATATTCTTTCTGCTGTAGTTCTGAAGAGAGATCACAGAGAATGAGCACATGGATACCTGGGAAGCAAGACTGTCTTGCATAGTGAAGTCATCAAATAGCAGATTGTCTGATTTTCTATTCATTCACATATGAATATGAATGACATTGATTATAATATTGCATAGTTTATTTTCATAGGCTTCTTGCTTTTCACATCATAGGGGAATTATAGTGCTACTGAGTGATTCCTCTATAAGTTGCATCCTTGTTTGCTGTGTCCCATTAGCAGTAAGTAGGGATAACTGTAAGGGGTGATACTCATGAAAACAATTTCAAGGGCCTTTTGTCACATGAGGGACTAAGTAGTTCATTTTGGTCATCATTTTATAGCGAGGTTCTCTCTCACTTTCCTGTCAGTAATAATGCAGTCTTTGCCCCCCATGCCCAGTCTTGTCCAAAGCTTTTCATATGGAACAAATTCCTGTAGGTCCCTAACAAAAATATTACGTCAGTGTTGTATACTTTAGACTTCTTTTCTTGGCGCACTGATAGTTTATTGGTCATTTTTGTTAAATCCTGTCTGTTTTTCTTTTCATCTGATGCGAGAAATATTTGAACCCCTAAGGAGAGCTCTGGATAAATAAGCTGAGGGAGATTTTTTGTTAATAAAAACAGTAAAGTAGCCCCATGAGATTACATGATGATACTTATTTGGTGACTTGCTAAATGGCTCTCCATTTTGGGGCAAGGACATACCTTTCATCTCTGACTTATGTTCTGTTGTATTCAGTGTCTGTTATTGAAGAAATATAAATATTTACAAAAAGTCTTTAATGATTAATCAAATTAGTTTTAATAATACTGAAACAGTGAAAAGCACATTGTTAAAGAATCACTGAATTTTTCATTTCTCAGATGATTTAGATTTTGTATGTACAGTCTTAAGCATATTCCTGAGGTGAAAATGCTTGCTAATAAATAAGTGTGCCTTATGTTAAGTTACAAATATAAATGCATATTTTTGTATCATGAATTATAAATATATAATTGTATACAAATATTCTACATAGAATTTCCCCCAAGAATTCATTTGAAAAAGCATTTCAACCACTTTGAAACTACAAAAGAAAACAAAATCTTCTTCATGTTATTTAAACGTACTGGGGAGAAAAACAATCTCATCCATAATTTATTTGGAAATTCCATGCCGAAGACACCCAAACTTGTGTCTTTCTCCATAATGAAAGATCTTGCAAGAGCTCATTTGCTCTTTAGCTCTGGTATTGTTTCAGCTCCAGTTTTCCAATAGAATAAATGCCATAGCTCTGCCTGGAATTACTTCTGTTATTTTATAACAGATTAGATACAGTTATTAGACAAGTGACTTGCAAAAGTCATATAAGTTGATATTTCATCCTTTCATTTTACTTTATTTGTTGGTGTATCTTACAGCTGACCCTTTTCAGGCTGTGTTTGAATAGCCAGGACATTATCACAAGCAGGTAACTGCAATTACAAGGACAGACCATATAATTATGTATACCAATAACATAATAATGTAGTAACCTATTGCAGGAGAACTACAATTAGCTCTGATTAGCTATAGGTGTACCCCAAACAGAAGGTGAAAGCTGTGTTCTTCCACTCCTCTATGCCAGAGATGCATGAACATTTAAAAGATCATTTGAGTGGATCTATTGAAACTTAGCTTTACTAGTAGAAGGTACAGGTGTAAGTACTTTATGTACCTTATTAACAGCAGGGAATTGAACTCAGGTGTTTGTAGTTAGAAACCGTTTAGTCAGTTGTAGAGGAGCCTTCTAGAACCGCAAGAGCACTTTTAGAAGATTCAAGTGTTTTGACTGGATGCAAAGGTAAGACTTACATTGATCTTTGAACTGACTGAGCTCAGAATTTAGATTATGAAGAAGTCTATGCTCTAAACTTTCAATTTTGTCCTGCTGGGGAAAATTTTACTTTGTATTTGCCATTTAGAGGTTTGATAGGACGTTACCAGCATGTAGGGAAACTTAGGAGAGTGGTTCACAGGGGCAGTAGTAGTGGCTGTTCTGTTCAGGAAACAAAACCTGTTACCAAGCCCAGAAGAAGCCAGTCACCTGGGTCTAGTCCTTCCACCCTAGTGCTAGTTACAGCAGTTTTTACGTGAGTGGAGTAGAGGATGTGGCTTTTCCTGGCTTTCCCTGGCTTATTTGTTACCTTTTCCTTTTAGTATCGGGTAACCTGGGAGAGGGAACAGAGGGCAAGAGGAAAACAAACTAATAAATGAGTGAAATGCAAGTGATCCTCTACCAACTGCAGAAGAAAGGGCATCTGTGGTGTGGAAAGCAGCTTTCCTTAATGTAGCCTGCAGTCTGCCTCTGTTTCTCTGTTGGGCGAGGTGAGCGCTTATAAATCAAGTTTGAGACATACGGATTGCTGCTGAATATGGGGAAATAACTATATATCTTAGTTTTGTGCTGTGGCGTTCATTTGGCTTTTTGTGCTGTGTGATGAATGGGTTGTTGCTGCACACCTGGCTCTGCTCCCACCAGGCATGCTGCGGGGTCAGTACCTAATTTGTACTGTGAGTCCAAGTGCTCAAGAACTTTATTTCTCAGTACTAGCCTTTACAGTTTGGGAGGTATCTTCCTGGTGACAACCAGGCTATGATGTGAATAGTGATGTGTATTTTCTGCTTTAAGTGAATTTCTCGGACGAATTCTTTGTTTTAAAACAAACAGTATGCTTCTGGCAGAGGTAACTGCCATGTTTCTCCCTATAAAAGCAGGACAAGGAGCTGTGTTCAGGTTTGCTGGGATCTAATTCTATACAAATGGGGCAGCCTTGTCGCTGACTCGGTTTAGGAGGGGCTGCACCCTGATCTCTGCTGACTGCAGAGTTGGTGGTCTCATTTATTCACTGCTGTGCTGCTTGGATATTTGTTATAATTAATGCTATTGCAAGACTACTATTTCAATTAACAGTAAGTATAGGTTAACAAAGTAGATTGTAACAGAAGCTCAAATTAATGGTTCTTCCAGTGATGCAGAAAGGAGTGGCACCAGGTTTTGGGGGTGATACTGCCTGCCCTGCATTAAAACTTTGGCAGGTTTGAGGTGTGCTTTTTACATCAATATGGGTCACCTCTGGCAGGGAGTGATTAGTTAGGCAGTGAGATGCCTTTTTCTTTATAGCTCTCTGGAGAGCAGCAGATTAGCCGATATAGCAGATGTATCTATAGCAGATATCTCTATAGGATATTCGCTCTGTTTCAGGCCTAGGAAGGACCCAAAATGTCATTCCTTTGATTTCTTCCAATGCCCTTTTCCCTAAACTAGTTAAGTTTGCAAAGCATTTTCAGTTGGAAGTTCCCTGAAGTGAAGAAGAATCACAAATAGTTTTTTGGAGGAGGAAAGAGTGCTATTTAAGCATCATCAAAGAACTCTTCTATGTGGAGATAAACAGTGCACTCGGGGCCTGTGATAAAAATCCAGGTACTGGATGGTGTTTCCTTGGCTGTCTTGGGGAACAAACTGTTACTTGCAGCAAATTTGACTTATTACATTTCTGAAATATACATTGAAATCATTACTCTAAATGAACAGATGGTTCCTAATAGACTCTTTCCAGAGTTCATACAACTGTTACCAAACAAATAAAAAAGGTAAAAGCAATGCTTCAAAAGGTCACCCTGCTGTGCATCTCATAGATGAGACAAGCCAATTTTCTCATCTACATCTTAAGTAAGCTGGATACAAGTGGTGACAGCCCTGGACCACCTGGTGGCAAACGCTCTCAGACCGAGTTCCCCAACGTCTCAGTATTTACTGAGTCTTCGGTGGCTTTTTCTCGAAGGTTCTGTGGAGTCTGCGCTGTGATTGGTTGACGTTGCACAGTCGGAATATGCGTGCGTCGGCTGTTGCTAGGCGGCCGTTTTCTGCCCCCTGGTGGTCGTATTGGAGGAAGGCAGATAGTCTGCCCCAGTGCCCTCTGCCTCACCCCCTCTCCACACAATGCCACATGCAAAACAATTGGCTATCTCTTGGTTCCTATCTAGGTTTAACATAACAAAATCTTTTGGTAGCCTTAGTGAACAAACATGTTTATTACAGTGCACACATCACTTCTGAGAAACTCTGGAAATTAAAAGATTAAATCAGTATTTCCGTCCCCAAAAAGACTGAATAGACTGGCTATTAATGACTATTAGTTGATTTGAATCACAAATAATCATAGTGCCAGTCATCTCAATGAAACGAGGGCATTGATAACCAAGCTGCTCTTCAATCACTGCATCTACTTAGAGAATTGTGGATCATACTCAAAATATCAGTTTCTCTCTTTCTTGCCAGTCCTGGCTTGCTTCTCCTCTATCTTTCTCCAATAGTTAGAGGATGCCCTCTGAGAGGATGCCCATTTTTCTGTTGATATCTAAGGAGCTTGACCACTGACTTTCCTGGGACTGTAATTTTGCTCTTAAGTGGAGGAAGGATTGCCTGGCCGCTCATCAGGAGCCAACAACTTTGTTCTTTATCAGAGTGAGGACCCACAAATAAATAGTTTTGTGATACATAAATTTTCTTAACTTTCTTATATAAATACTGCAAATCAATGAATTTCATGACATAAACTATCATGAAACTGATAGTTGATCAGTTCATGAAACATGTCAACTGTAATGATAGAATAATAGTGTTCATTTTTGTGGGGTGAGGAGGCCAGATATTTACTTAAGTCAATTAAAAGCAGGCTTCTCTTTTGGAGGGGGGTGTGTGTGAATTTGAGATATGCTGCTTAACCTCTAAAATGACTTGGTGTGTGTGTGTGGGGGGGGGGGGAAGGTAACAACTAATTAGCTCTGTATGTGTGTGAAACAAGAAAGGAAAAAACTTTTCAGTATCTATCTTACAAAAATAAGGGATAGGAATATCAGCCGAGGAAAACTGTCTTTAAAATGGTGCAGTAGTCTGTAGAGCTGTTTGGAGGCTGTCAAATCACAGCTCTTCAGTGTAGTGGCCATTTGGCAGTACTCCAAATGCACCTTTTCTTTTAATTGTCTTTCAAAGCCATTGTGGTAATACTATTTTTAGTTCTGTTTTCAAGTTGTATATTTGTGAACTGCTTCATCTCTAATATCCTTTAGAGGTCAGGGAGTTGAAGAGTAAACGTTAAGGAAGAGCTAGCAGGATTTTCACATCTTAGCAAGTGGTGTGTGGGTTTATTTTTTGAGAAAATTGTTCACTGTGGGGAAAAGACAACTGTGGTGTTAGTGTAGTAGAGTGCTACTGTCTTCAACTGTAATTTTAAGGAGGAGTTGATCACTCGGTATTGTACCTATGGAAAAGTCAATGCAGAACGCATTGATGGAACACAGCTTAGGAAGAGAGAGGGGTCCTGAGTGAAATACAGGACTTTTAAAGGTGCTCTTAGAAGGACTTAGAGAGTTGTAGGCTTATGGTTGGAAAAGACCTTCAAGATCATTCAATGCAACTGTAAATTCATCACTACCATGGCGGCTAAACCATGTCCGCTAGTGCCTCAGCTATGTGTTTTTTAAATACTGGTAGGGATGGTGATTCCACTAATTCCTGGGTCTGCCTGTTTCAGTGCTTGACCGTTCTATTGTAGAAATTGACCATTCATGTAGAAATTTCACCTAATATCTAACCCGAACCTCCTCTGTCAGGAGGGCAGTGAAGAATTTGCACCTAACTTAAGATAGTTGACTAAGATACCTGTAGTGGAAACCTGGTCTTCTGAGGTATATCTGAGAAGACTGATAACTACAGAGAGACCTCAGAAGATGGAGGTGAGAGGAGCAGAGACCTTCTGAGGGAAATGCATCTTCAATATAAGACTCTGAGATATATGAAATGTTTGTGTGTATGTATGTCACACATGCATGCCCTATATCTTTCCACTAGAACATACTTAGCCTCACTTTTTCCTCTAGTCAAACTTTGGTACCCGAGTTAAGTTAAAGCAAGCATGGGATAGAACCTCCTTGGCCAAGTAGCAGATAGAGCGTCAAGTGGCCATTCTGTGACAGTTGCCCCAGAATTTACAAGAAAGAACAATGACAACTAATCAAATGCCCCAGAAGAAAAGCTTTGAGGAAAGTATTCCTACCTCGACATCTTCTAAACGAGATACCAAAGCATCTGAAGTCAACACAAGATGCTGTTGTGTGTGTTTCAAGTATGCTTTGAAAGCTATAGGACGAAGTAGGAAAATTGCAGTAATAAATTCCTGAGAATTAAGAAATGATGCTAGAAACTGTTACAGACCTTCAAGTGCCAGGGTTGAAAAATGATGCTAATGAAGTTGGTATCTGCTTTTGATGGATCAAGCAGTATCCTCACCTTCCTTATTTCTATTCATGGTTAGAAGAGTAGCATTTAGTATTTCTATTCACAAATTGACCAAAACAACAGCAGGTGACAGAGTAATTGATCTAAAATATAGATAGCAGTGATGATAAATGAGGAATGATTCTAAATGCAAGCGCCAGCGGTATTGGTAATGGATAAGTAGTAGACATTATTTTATAGTGAGATAAGTGGAAAGCTGCCTTTAATGTAAATGAATCTACTTGGGCAACCAGCCCCTGTTGAGCAATTAGAGTTCTGCAAAAGGCCATGTGTGACAGTGCCTGCATTTCTTGAAGTTTTCAATAGCTCCAGTAATATTTAGGCATTCATTAATCAAAGGTTTATTTCAGAAATGTGCGAAAATAGAACTAGAGTGACAGGAAAAAAAGCAACCTCTGAAAACAGGCAGAAACAGCCTATTATTGGGATTAGAAATAGTCATAATATTTCTTTAGAACTGCCAGCTGTGCTGCACACTGAGTCACTCTTGATACACCCATTTACTTTAAGAGTTAAGCGCAGCTAGGTGTGTGTGTGAAGAGGTAGGGGGAAAAATACATGTGGCTCTTAGAGGAAATCCAAAGGGCATAGTCCTGCAAGCAGCTTTTTGCATTTGGACTCTGGTTCTCAACAGATCTCAAGATAAAAAGAACCTGCGCAAAGATACCTTCAGGCCAAGGAACTTGCGCTCGTGTTCATGGGGTGCCATGTCATAATCATTCTCTCTCTCAATTTTTTTTACTGAAGCTCAAAGAATTGTAGTTGCCTGTAGGAGACAGGGTGTTTATTTGAAGTGTTCATGCCCGTCCATCAGAGCTCTCATGTTGCAAAATGCAGTGATGCTAATGCAACCCTGAATGAGTGACTTTGTATTGTGTGCTACAAAACAAGTGATTATTGCCTTGGAATTACAGTTTGATGGTAGCTTTGCTTTTTTAAGCTTGATGACTTTGGTTGCATTGATGCTGACTGGATGGGTAAAACTAACAATGCAGTATGAAAAGAGAAAGAAAGGGGGTAAGAAAACGGCATCAACTTGTGGTTGAGGTTCAGCAAAAGCTTTTGCAAAAATTCTTCTCTGTTGGGAAGTGGGAAAGAATCGCTGCATTTTCAAGATTGTCCTGATGCATTTTTCCATTATTAATTTTTTTTAATTTTTATTTCTTTAAATAAAGGGAGGGGGTGAAAAATTCCCCTCCTTCCTCCTCCTTTGTATTCCTTAGTGTATTTTAACTGCAATGATTGTCTCCTTATTAGGAAGTTCCAAAACCAGAAACTTCCAGAA
>JAUBOD010000183.1:517912-539674 GCA_032353885.1 Nothura maculosa
ATATATTTAAAAAAGACACAGAACACGTTATTGAATGAAAAATAAAGCAGTATATATAGTTGTCCTTTTCTCTAGGTGGGAAGACAACCAAGAAAAATGCAAATACAGATAGACTTGTATATGTGCACACCTATTATCAGCTGTCAAAAGATAAATGACTGTGTACTTGTCTAAATACACACAAGCACATCTTTTTACGTGTCTATGCTTCGAGCTTATTTAGTTCAAAACTGTCCTTCTCTGATGTATGCTAACATGCTGGTAGAGAAGGATGCGTTTTATTTCTTATTTTTCTTTTTCTTTTTTATTATGCAGATGATGTAAAGGCACAGTGGTACAGGGGTAAACCCTACAACATCTGTGAGAAATGCTGCTCTGGGCAATGAGGGAGAATTTTCCTTGGACAGAGCCCTCCTTTCTGGAGCACTTAATACTCCCCTTCCTTAAGTGGTTCTGACTTTCTAGGGAGATGCCAAGAGTCTGTTAGCTTTAAGGATTAGCTTCAGCAACGAGTATCAGGGTAACTAAGCATGCTGATGGAAACCTCAGATTTGGGACGTTTCTTTGGTTTTTTTTTTTTTTTTTTTCTCTTCTTTTATGGTGCTGCTACTGCTAATAGTGCTGTTGTTGTTATTGTTCTTATGTGTTTCAAGTAAGCTGGTGTAGATTTTGAGGCAGTGTTGTCCACAAATATATTCAAAGTGCAACATTCTCTTTCAAAATATTGTCCTAGAGTGTGATTCAAAACCATACTGTTTTAAGACCCTACTTCTTTACCAGGTAAATTCTTACTGAATTTAGGTGAGATGCATCACCCATACAGTGTTAATAGCTGCATATGAAGGCGTAAAAAGGAAATGATCTTTAAAATTCTCCGCTTATGCTCTGTTATTTTACCCTTTATGTTGCACATAAGCAGCATAAATACATAAACTGGACTGATGGACTAGCCTGCAGATCCTGTGAGATTGGAGCCCTGGGAGAAGTTGGGCAAGTAATTCCCTGGCAGAGGCAAGTCATGCTGCTGTGTGCCTAGTGAGGCCCCAAATTGTTGTAGCAGTGAAGAGGCAGATTGGACTCCAAAATAAAAGGTTAGATTTTTTAGTTGTTTTTCTTTTGCTGCTACTGTGGAAGGAGGAAAAGAAAAGCACTACAAGGGGGACTTAAAATAGAAGCTGTTTTACTGAATGATGCAGCGTGTGTCCCCGGTTCCATCATCGCCAAGTTTGTGTTAAAATAAATTCATTTTTGTTTTCATATTTATTTGGCTGCAGGTCCTGCTTCTGTTTGGTTCAGTCATAAGTCCTTACACTGAGAGTAATGGATCACACAGCCTTTTCGTAAAGGAAAAGTTTGTAAAATGCATTTTTTGAACAAAACAACTTCTATAATATTTTCCTAAGAGAGGATTGCAATCTCTCTGGCATTTTTAGAGACCTTTTGAAGAGGTGCTGCAAAGTGCCCTGTGGCATATCCATAGTGTCCTTGTACCTACTCAGTAGCTAATAGCTGTGAAAAACAAGTTATATGTAGAAAGCTAATGTTTGAGGTTGCTGAAGACGAGACAAGGCTGACTTAAAACGACAGTATTCTGCAAGCCGTGCCTCAAACATTATCAAAAGTTGTGTGTTTGGGGTATTGGTTTTATATATAAATCTTAGATAAAATATTTATATATTATACATATATATAAGTGTTGTACTTACTAATGAACTTGCAATTTGAGGAGACAAGAGACATCTGATAGCAGAGGAGATGCTCAGAGGAAATACACTCATCTCTTATTGCCATCAATCCTGCTCTTAAGGTGGCTATTGGTAGCTATGGATTAGAAAACAAAAATAAATGAGGGATGAATTGCTGCATTTTTGCTCTCAGATGGGAAAGTAGATAATAAAATACAAATACTCCAGAAGGCTTTGAATTTTCTTAATTTTTATTTGAATCTTTGGCATTATTTTGTTTTGTAGGAATTCCTCATCGAGTTTTCTATTTTTTTTTTCATTTGCTATTGTTACAAATTGTATGTAACGATTGCTTTTATAAATTCCTGTAGTTCTCTGCCAGTAAAGGTTTAAAAACAGAAGTTGTTTCTGGCAGGTGAAACTGTGCCCTTGCTATCCTTTAGAGTGCTCTCGATTATTTTTTTTTTTTTTTTTTTTTCCCTCCTCTCTAATCCTTTTTTTCTCAACTTACTCTGGGAACTTCTATGAGGGAGGTGGGAATGGTCTATGAAAGGAGAGCGAAGTATGAAGAGAGTAGTTGTGATCCTTGATTCCAAAGTCTTGCTGGAATAATGCAATGGGGCTATTAAGCATTTTGGGTTACGATACAGATACCTTAATGCACCTTCTTAGGTTGGCAGTGGCGTGTGAGGTTGTATAAGTCAGACAACTTGTAGTCCTGTAAGCCCTATTATACTGTTTTGCTTCCTTGGTAATTGCTTTACAGACATTAAAACAAACAAAAAATGAAATTTTAAGTAGGTATAATCTAAGCTCAGGAGATGGAAGAATATTTACAGCTTCTCTTTGATAAGTTCATTATAATTTACACCAGAGAAGACAAATCATCTGGTGAGATGTTTATCCAAAAGCCACAGCCTCTGTTACTCTAGGTATGCTCTGACTCATCCCTTTCCCTTAAGCCACTTCATCATCTAGATTTAATTCAGTCTTATGGAGACCAAAAGAAAAAATTGGAAATGTGAGAAAATTTTTTTTCCTAAAAGATTTGAGGGTAACTCACTTAATGTGTTTTAAAAGGATGAGAGAAACAGTGTTGTTTTCTTCTGACTGTGAGGCAAGGAAGGAATAAGCAGAAGTTGGTTTTATATGCATTGATGAAATTGAATGATAGAAGTGGCTATAAACCTGTTATGTGAGAGGATTCATGAAAAGAGACCATCGAGTAAGCCTTCTGACAAAGAAGCTTGTTTAGCTGGGAATTAATGTTCTCTATTTTTTCCACTAGTGGATGAGAGGGAAAGGTGAACAGGTTATACTAAATATCTTTAATCAGGCACCATCTGGTATGAAAGAGGAGCCCAGTTACCTGCAGTTACTGCTTGACTCTTGATGCAGTAACCACAATGACACGTAATGATCTATCGGTCCTGAACTGACTGCGCATGAAAATTCTACATCAGCTGAATGTGGCCCACAAAACAAATTAATGAATTCTCACTCTATTTCTGGAAGACATCAATAACTCGATATAGTTTCATCTTAGTGGTTATGACATTGGTATGAGGAGGAGGGCTGAGGAAAATGGAGAAGAACCTCAAAATATTTTAAATATGTTTGTACCTCACTATGTAAAACCCAGCCAGGCTTTGTTGCCTCATGCAAACTTTTCTTGAAATATAGTCCAATTATCTATATTTTTCAGGTAACGCTAAGCTTTGAAACTGTTATTCTGTGAGTTCTTGCAAGGGCCTTGCTTCATTCTTGAGAAAAATAAGAGTAAAACTTCTTTTATGCTCCAGAAGTAGCTTGCACTGAGCTACTGTTTTGTTTCTGTTGCTCTTTTCTATTGCTAGATGATAGCATATGTATTTACATACTGGTCGTTGAAAATAATTAAAAAATAATTCTAAATGAATAGATATTTTCCAGCATTTTTTGTCTCTTCATTGTTGCTGCAGTGATGTTTGTAGGAAGATACATGGTCCTTGGTTCCATCAGAGACCTAGGACTAGATGCTGCCTACCCTGCTGTCCTGGGGGACTGACCTTTCTTGCCTGTGCAAAGCCATCTTTGCTGCATGCATGGATCTTATTTTTTGTATTGTGATGGAGTTTGAAGGCTCCTTGTGATGAGCTTAGGATGAAGAAAATATCAGTGTTTCACTGTCTTTGGGCAAGAACAGATTGCAGCCTGGTCATATAAAGATGGGCAGAAGGAAAAGAGAGAACTCAAACAGTAATGAAGCTGTGGTATTGTGAGTACCACCCCTTGAACAAATAGGAGCAGATGGGGCACCTATATTCTGCAGTGCAGAAAGGTTCAAAAGACCACTCCATTAATGCAGTTTCAAGCAGGAAAAAGATGCATGAGTCATAAGATGAAGGTAGGAAGCAGAAGACTTAGACCTTAACCATGTTTCACAGATATTTATAAAACAAATGCTAATACAGGAGCATAGGAATAGAGTTTAAGTGTGCTTAGCACGTGTCATGCTTTGAAAGTGCTGCATATGTTTTGTTAATGGGTAGTTCAGATGGTTTAAATATGCCCCTTTCCCGTTTTCTGGATTTGTTAACAAGAAACACAATTCAATAGTCACTGGTAGCAGCTAGAACCTGCAGGATTGGGTAGCTGTATAGCAGCCTGGTGCTGGGAAATCTTGAGCAGTTTTGGCCAAATTGGAATTGACTCCTAGACAAAGGTGGTAGCACAGATTTGGTTTGTGCAGATAAGAATTTTTTTTAAAAAGCCTAACTTTGGGTATTTTTGCCTAGTGTACTTGTTTTTCACTGTAACATAATGTGGTATTACTATTTATGTAAACTTTGGAAGTAATCCACATGAAGAACCAAAAACATTGAACTTTCTAAAGTAATGCTATAAAGTAGAGTTTTGAACCATGACTTTTCAACTTTATCTGGGCCTTTTTTATTGTGTCCTAGTTCTACAGTAGCATTTTTTTTATCAAACACAGACCAAATCCAGGCACATAGTTAGGCATGTGAGCCCTATTTAGCTTATGCTCTTGCTTATGCACCTAATTAGAGGTTTGCTTGATTTGATCAAAAGAATTCAGGTCAGAGGACCTTGAATAACTCATAAATCTTGTGCCTCAGTGGTAGAGGAGAGAGGTGCCATAACCTCTGCCCTGAATCCTGAGTTCCTGACTGGCATCTAAAGCTTGAGTAAATACTGTCTGTGGTGGCAGTCTTGACTGTGAAGTAGCTGAAAGTAGCATGAGAGAAGATAGGAATTCCAGAGATCATCTTTCATGGCATTGATCAAAGGCTTTTAAGGGATAAGGATCGTAAAGAGATATGAAGTAAGATATGAAAGAATACTATTTATAAAAACTTATCAAATGATACCTATCAGCTATATTTGGATTAGCCTCCATTTGGGTTAGTCCTTGCACTCCTAAGGTTGAAACACAGAAGGAAAAGCTCTTGCACTTGCATCCAAAGTTATGTTCTCCATCCTTCTTTGCATTTAAATTCTACTTATGTTTCCCTTCCCAACAATATCACTCATTTAAAAAAACAAAAAACAAACAAAAACCCCAAGAGTTTATAAGTGGAAAAATAAAGTTATAAACTGTCTTTTCACTTCAACGTATCAGCAGAAAGCATGACAAGGAAGTCCTCTTTTTGAGATTGGGAGCAGTTTTCTGGGTGGGGACAGTCTGTAGCTCCTTTAATTCCTAGTGCCAGTTGGCATGAAGATAGGATTAAAGGCCAATTTTGTCATTTAATGTATGAGTATAAAACTCATGGCATTATAGTGCTGTTTACCATAAGGTAACATAACAACAACTGCTGATAGATACTCACAGAACAACTGCTGTTTGGGTTCAATATACAGTCATTTCCCTAGTGAAAACACCAAATAAAACACCTTCTGCTATCCCCAATGTAGTTCATAGACTGCTCTTTTGCACCACACGCTATTACCTGTAGACACCAAGGAGGTGGGCTTTGAAATGCTCCTGGGTTTGTTTGTTACCTAGTTTTACACCCAGCACACAGCAGATGACCATTTCCCTTTCAGGACTGTTTTTCAAGGATACGGCTTCTTTAGTCCTGAAGAAATCTTGATGAAGAGGTGGAGTCGATGCTTCATTTTGGGCTTTGGAAGTGATGGTGCTCTTGCTTATACTCATCCTTAAATCAACACTTTATGTGGTACTCTGATATTTGGGTCACTGTGAGTAGTTAACAGTCTCCCTTCATGCCTATTGTAGGCCTAGGCAAGACTAAATGCTCAGGCTGCAGCAGGATTTCTCTTCCCATAAGAAGCTTTGGGGCCCTGCTATGTGGCTGGGCTATCGCATCCTCAGTAGTTCTCATTTCTGAACTATTAATCCCCTGATTGCAGTAATATTCAGTGACAGAAGTCATGCTAGGGGATGATTCAGTTTGTGGGATTCTCATTTTTGGGTTCATGTTGTTGATGCAAAAAATCCCTTACATCCAAACTGGGATCACACTAGTAGCTGCAGTATTTATCTGGGAGATGTCAGAGTATGAAAAATTTTCTTCAGCTTCTGGAAGAAACTACTTACTTGCTTTTAAGGCTGTTGCTGTTCTCTCTTAGGTCTGAAACTAGTAAGTAGAAACGGCTATCACCATGCTTCTTGGCAATAGATCTCTAGCTGCTTTTTAAGAATGATGATAGCAATATTATTCCCACTTTGCAGCGCTGGAAATAAAAACATAGGAAAATATTTGCTTCATGGTACTAAGCCCATGGAAGAAACTTTTTGGTGAGTGCAGTTAAACTCTGGAGCAATGCCCAGAGAGTCTTCACAACTCAGCTGGACAAGCTCTGAACAACCTGCTTAAGTTTTGATGTTAGCCCTGCTTCTAGCAGGCAGTAGGGCCAGATAAACTTCAACCAATATCATGCTGTTCTTGAACATCGAGACAGGAATGAAACTTGGAATCTCAGTGCTTTGTTTGGTCTCTGCTGCATCTTGCAAGGTAAATATGTTTTCTATTGAAAAAGGAAAAATAAAATAAATACCCTCTTTTGCAGACTTGTTTTTCTGTGCCTGAAGCAATATAGAAATGAACTCAAGAACAGAGGCATAATTACAGACAGAAGTAAACTAGCCAGCTGAATGTCAGCCTGATACTCACTCAGTACAAAGCTGGTCTAATGGTTGAAGTTGGTATGAAAGAAGGGTGACTGCTGAGCAGAGCAAAAGCGTATTTATTGAAGAGCCTGCCTACAGACAGAGCCAACACAAACCATATCCTGCATCTGTGAAATCCAATTGCCTCGCATTTTATAGACACACAGCTAACATAATTGAGTGATTCTGTTTATACAGAAATCATTCCTGCAGCTGGTTTGCTCGATCAGAAATCTAATGTCACTGGTAACTATGGCACTATTCTCTTTGTACTTATCTGGCTCCTCACACTTTATTCTGTGCTGGCCTACAGAGATAAATAAAATAGCATCAGATCTTTATCTTGTGGCTTTGTATTAAGCGTAGCAGCCTATGTTTTGTTTCTGCTTCTAGGAGTCTTTGGGTTGGCAACAGCTGCTGTTTGATGGTCAGTTTAGATGAGGTCCAGCACAGAGGTGCCATTGGGCCTGCGTGCAGAGCTGCTACTTTCTGACATTCTTGTGGTTTTGTCTGGGCCCTGGGTGGTGGCTGAACTATCCCACAAGGCTCCCTTGCATGATGGGGAGCACCTGTTGGGCCCCTACCCATGCTGTACCCACCATCTGGTGGAGAACACTCATGTTTTGGTGCCACCTCCAAGGACTAGTTTTTCTTATCCAGTTATGGTGTCCTATGAAAGTCACACATGTTCCCTTCATAGAATGCCCTGTTAGATTACTAAGTTTAACATACACATACCCTGCCCTTCACACTTCTCGTGTTTTTGTTTTTGCAGCCTGCAATGGATTTCTCTGCTCTCAATTCTCTCTCCCTTTCCCTTGTTTCTTAATGGCATCTTGGGGAAAATTAGAAAAGATGCAATTGAAGCTGGTCCTGTTTAAGACTGAAGCTTGAGACTGATCGGTTTTATCATTGAAAACTTGAGTACTTTCCACAAGGCTAAAGGACAGTGGGTTTTAGCAAAGCCAAAGAGAACATCTAGTGCAAAGAAGGAGCCCTATAAGGAAGTGTTTTGAGATGTGAAGCTATCGCATCTTACTTTCTGTTTTTACCAATTTAGTCTATGCCACCATTCCAGGATTACAGTGTAAGCAATGGAGTCTTTAGCAGAAATTGTTGGTATAGAAATGTTTTAAAAACTTAAAGCACTGCTTTCTACAGCAGAAAATATACACCTTATCCCTCTACAAATGCTTTTACACACTTCGCTTTGAACATCAGGTTACAGAAACAGTACCTGTCTGCTAGGTGGCCTGTTCCTGGCAATGTGCTGTGAGTCGCTAGTGCTGCTGCCTTGTGGTGCTGTTGGGATGGGTGCAGAAAGTGGCTGTCGTGAGGCAAGGCTGAGAGGGCCCAACCATTGATGTTCACATAGGGTAGGAGTATAAATGTGATGAGAATATGTAGTAATGTCTAGAAAAGCAGCTGTAGGAAAAGAAGGGAAGCACTGAAGAGCATCGGCCCTTCAAGCTGTGCAAAACTTGCAGGTCAAGTAGATAGGTGCTAAGCTCTTTCACGAGCTTGACTGCCGTTGCATGTTAGGTCTTTCACTCCGTGCCTCCAAACCACTGCGGGATGTTCATTTGGTTCTGCTTGAAAAGACCAGCTGCCATTTCCTCATATTCGGTGTCACCATTGCTTTCTCTTTAATGGTTACAAGTACTTGCGTCATCTACAGATTGGAATATGCCTGGCACGATAGTCTTCTGTTTAGTCCAGCACTGCATCCCTTGCTATCCTGCCTCCACTCATAGCCAACCTAGGTTCAGGTATCTTCAGGAATGGGAATGCTTAGTGGGTGCCCACCCGAAGACCATCTGATAGGCTGAGCTTTTAACTCTTCTTCTGTTTCCTATTTGGAGTTACAGCTTTAGATGCATGAGAACTTGACTGTAGCTGAAATTCCATTTTAGCTGAGTCCAAATAGTGCTATTCTGTAAAGGAGGAATGTTTTTCAGGGGGTTTCTTTTTCCTCTTTTGAGCTGAAATTTGGTCTCCTGCACACAGTAGGTCTTACAAACAGGCTACAGCTTGTTCTATGACTCTACTTGCATTTTTGACCAATTAGCATGCATTCCTAAAGCAAATGAAACTGTAAGGCTGCAGTCTAATGTTTGAAAATGCCCCTTTTTATTATATAGCAGCTATTTTCTTTGAATTTGTGTGTCTGCCGTTGGCTGACAGAAATCAGGTCTTTCCTGAGAATTGCTTTAATTAAGTTGAACGTTTCATTTAACAAGAGAGAAATAACTACATTGGTTCATGATTATTCTACTGAAAAAAATGGGGCTTTTATTTTAAAGTAATACCTCCTTAGGTCTTGCCTTAAACTCAAGCCTAATATGTATAGTTTAATTAGAAAGCTACAGAAAATAGACATTTGTATATAATAGGACATTTTGGTAGCCTTTAGCTATGTTATTCTGAAATACAGTGCATTTCTAATGGAATTATGCACATTGCTACTATATAAATACCAAGTGTCTTTAATGTGATTAATGTTTTTCTTGAATAAGAAGTGTATGAATACTGATTAAACTGCATTACAGAAGTAGAACATTTTCACAGGATTGGAGAAAGAAAACCTTATGCTGGGTCCTGGGAACTGTTTCAAGCTGCTTAGCATTACTGAATGAGAATTATTAAGGATAAACAATTTTTTAAAGAGAGTGGTTCTGCCAGTCTTGCAGATGTTAGGCGCTAATGAGAGATGTATTAGTAATTTTGAGGCTGCTTATATAACACCCCACTTGCCACCCATGCTCTGATTTTGCTTCTTTCTTTCTTATGAAATTTTACCCACCTTTAAGCTAGTAAGTAATGGAATTCCACAACGATTGATGTCTGTTTAGGCTCATAATTCAGTGTCCGCTATGCGAGATCACTTGGTATGAGGCAAAGGATAATTGTGCTTGTTCTTAGATGGTACGAAGAATGCAGAAGGGTTTTTGTAACATGTTCCAGTGACAGTAATAAATAATTTTCATATCTCTGTTTATATATAGGATCTCCTTGGCTTGCACTGTAAAACCTAGTTATCAAAAGCATTTGCTCATGGACTTTTACTTAAAAGCCATATGATAAAGGTAACTGCATTTTTTAAAATATAACTAAGGTCTACACTAAGGAGTTACCACTAAGATATTTATTGCAGTTGTACTAGGCCACTTTCTGTGTTTTACTTGCTGCATATCATCATGAGAGGGTAATGCTAAGGAAATTTTTAGAGGAGCATTGAAGGAAATTGCCTGGAAATAGTACCAGAGAATCCTGGAAATAACCCCAAAAAAGGTAGTTCGAGCATGTTCAACCCATGTCTCAATGCACTGGCACTTTAAAAGAAGAGTCAGAATTTCATAGTTTCTTCTCTGCTTAGAGAACAGGTTAATTCATTTAGACATGATAGGAAAGGGGATATCATTTTGCCAAGACCAATGGGCACTTCTAGCACCTAGGCTTCAGTCCCAGATGGATGTTTTACAACTTGATCAAGCTGGCACGAGTGAAACAACCCGGCCAAGGAGCAACCCTCTTGTGTTCGCTCCAGGCTGGCTGGGGACATTAGGTGCAAGCAAGTGCTGTGGACTGGATCTATTGCAACCAACACAGCCTGTAAGACCAAGAAAGGCTTTTTTGAAAGCATCTTCTAAGTCTGAGATAGAGATCAATAAGTTACATTTAAGCAGACCCTTTTGTAGGAGGAGTCTTAAAGACTTAAGATCTTTGAAAACTTAAATCAGAGGAAAAGCTCATTTTTCCTATATGTTTTGCCATTGACAAATGCACCTAGAATCCTGAATAACAGGCATCTTCTCAACTCTTCCTCAACTTTTCCTCTCCAATTAAGAAGTACAAGGAGTTGGATTTACTATGAGATTTCACAAACTGCACAATACTGAAGCCCCAAGATGCCATTTCAGCTTGTTTCTCCCCAGGCTCGTTCTCCTGTTACAGCCTACTATATGGCAAAAGCTGGTGCCTACTCATTTCTGGAGACCACAATTTTTCTGTCACTTCATTTTGAAGATGAAAAATGGAACCTCACCCCACATCTCATAAT
Source organism: Nothura maculosa (assembly GCA_032353885.1). Classification (NCBI taxonomy): domain Eukaryota; kingdom Metazoa; phylum Chordata; class Aves; order Tinamiformes; family Tinamidae; genus Nothura; species Nothura maculosa. The sequence goes on from JAUBOD010000183.1 coordinate 528,795, forward strand.
TCATTCAGTTGAATTCAAATCATTCTGTGGTTTGAAAACCAGTTTTAAGTTAAAATAAGTTTGTTTTTCAAGACTTTCTGTTGACAGCTTGGATTGATGGCAGAAAATATTACATATGCTAGGAGAAAGGTGAAAGCACTGGAAATTTTCCAAACTCCTGGTTTCTAGGGCACTCTTCTGATCAGATTTGCATGGTCTTTCTGTTCCTTGATGCCCACATAAAACTATGCTGAATTTTCCCTGCATTCTCTCATCAGTGGAAAAAGGTAAAGAACAGATTTCTCCCTTTCTTTTGCTCTGCAGTCATCTGGACTTGTCCCAGATTACCACTTGCCACCCTTTGTTATTCTGTAGCAGTGCTTAGAGTAGTAGAATCTTTTCCTTTGATTAAATGCCAAGAAATCCATGGAATGGGGAAGCATAACATTAGCAGCTGGCAATCCTTTTATAGTCCTATGAATAAATACCTACAAACACACACGAGGTCAGTTGTATTCCTGGGAATGATTGAAAGATCTTCACAGGACAAATTATCTTGGAGCCCATTCCACCAAGGGCTAGTCAATTATGTTAAAAACATGGATTTAATTGTCTAATAAAACTTATGAGAGGAACAGCATAGTGCCACCTGCCATCTGAAATTGTTTTCAGGGAACTTTAGTGACTTTTTCTTGCTGATATATGGACTGAGCTTTGAATTTCTGTGTTTATGTTGGGACATGAAAATGGACTCGCACAGGAAATAAAGAGGAGGCAAAAAGATGCAAGAAGAAAATTAAAAAAAAAAATGCAAGGGAGAAAAACTTGCATTTGAGATGTGATTTAATTATTTGCAGAGAATAGCCATGCTGGGTCCTTTTTGTAATGGGCTATTCTCAAAGAAAAGATGGAGTAATGTAACCACTAGAGGGTACCCTTGCATTTAACATATAGACTGTTTCTTCGTGTTTAGTTTTGACCACAATCCGTTTAAAACAAGTGCTATGTGCTAGAGAAATATATAGTCCAGAGACAGATATTTTCAAAAGAGATTGAAAACACTCAAGGTGATTATTTTAAAGGTAGATGGGTATTTAAGATGAAAATGTTTCCTAAGAGAAATAAGGCAAAAATCCCCCTATCTCACCTGGGTAGCTGCTTTTAATTTTCATTTCTCAAAGCAAGCTGCTGGTGACTGTTCCAAAATATATATTGTTTTCTTAAGGTTTACACAATTAAGATATAAGGAAGTCATGCTGCATCTAATTGCAGTTGCTTTAAGAACACTCAGGGAAAATTCAAGGAGGCTTTTAAAATACACAGCCTTGGTCTAATTCCAAAGCATTTTAATGTATGAGCCTAGCTAGGGCATCACTAATTGTAAAATGATCCTCTTTCTCCCTCCTTCCCTTATGCTTAAGTAGGAGAGATTCCAAGTCATAGCATTTATGTAAAATAAAAATAGACCAGATGTTAATACATAGTTACAGGGTATATATTACTACAGCCTATAATTTGTAGGAAAGCAAATGTAAAGTTTGATCAAGTGCATGAGACAACATACATGGCTTGATCAGACCCTGAATATATGACAAAATATTAGTTAAAGAGGAGAAGAGAAATGCTTGAGTGAGATGCAGACTACAGGGGTGCTAAGGAAGCTACGCTGGGAAGATGCAAGTGTGAGGTGGGAAAGGCTCTAGTGCTCTGCTAAAAGGAAGGACTCTTTGGGAAACGTCAGTGGGGTCTGCAGCTTCTAAAGGCCAGAATTAATAACAGATCAGAGACAAAATCGTCGTAGAAAGGTTAGTTGAAATATGGTAGCAATTGTCAAAGTGGTAAATTAAGCGTTCTGTGGAGGAGTTCAAAGGATAATTGGATGCTGTCTAGTGAACAAAGAGACTGGCAAATTATGTCTCAGGAATAAACAATTTGAGAGTTGGTTAATATGTTATTTAACAATGCTGCATGTTTACGCAGATATGAAAATAGGCAGGTTAAATTTGTGTATGTTTTGTCATATCAAGGATAATAGGCCTTATGATCACTATTCAGGTGCCCCTATGATTTGTAAAACAGCAAAAATCCTTGTTCTGATGTAATATATGGCAAATTTCCAGTTTATTTTACTGAGGGACGGATCTCGCTGCGTATTCGTAAGTTGAAACATCATGCAATGCATGTATGTGTTTAACTGGATGACGTTTCTGAAGAAAGTAGTGAGTCTTGAATCAGTGACTCCTTCATTTCCTTAGCAGCTTGACACTGAATGGACAATAAGGGCTGTCGGATATCTGGCAATTTGAGTTTAAAACTAGTTACCAAATTCTGAAGACTTGAGGAATTTCTTGGATCAAGCAGATAAAAATTTTATAGGTACATATGTATTTACGCACGCACACACACACAGATATATATATAGTATGTATATATATATAGTGTAAGTACTCAACCTCCCTGGGAGGTTGGTGAGCAGACACCCACATGTGGGTTCGTAGATTGTGGTTCTATTCTTTAAGGATCTGCTCATGATATAGGTGCATAAACCACACTATCTATGTAGGTCTTTACGTGCTCTCCATAAGGGGTGGTTCTCTTGACACTTTTTTTTAAAATATACATAACACATGGGAAACATACATTTTTGTCAGTTCTTTGCTGTTTCTTGTTGGTTTTTACTTGGAGGGTTATCTGCAGCTCTGATCTTTTTGGTTTTAGCTGCATACAATACTTAACATTTCCTCTGGTAAATGAGCAGTTCTGCCTATTTCTTATGGTATTTTATTTGACTCTCCTCTGTTAATCCCTTTGACTAGAGGAAAAAAAAAAAAGTATGGTTTTAATTTAGACAAAGTTCAAAAAAAAAAAAGGTGATACAGCTTGTACAGGCCTGTAGCCAAATGGAAACCTGCTGTATTTTTCCCTGCAGTGAGAATCCCTGCTTCCTTTTGGTGTTTCTCCTGCCTCCTAGGACAATATGAACAATTAAAAAAGAAAAGACTCATCTTTTGCCCTTTTTGACATGTGTTGCTGATGAAGTGCTGAGTTAGAAGCCTATTTCAACTTAGCACCCACTCTTGTATCTTGGGAAGTCTGTTCCATAACTGGAAGGTACAACCCAAAAGTCCATCTGTGAATTTACTTTCAGGGTTTCTGTTTTCTTTGTGACTGGAGAAAATTCTGAGACTATGACTTCTTGTAATGGGTTTTTTCTTCTTCTCATATAGTCCCAGAAGCTATCCTTGATCCTGATGACTCCAGATGAAGCCAGATATTTGATAGGAGGATTTTTGTCACCATCAGTTAAGATTTTATTGCACAGATTTATATTCTAGTCCATTTCTCTGCTGATATTTTATATTCTTGCCTCAGAAAAACAGAACAGACAGGATGTTCCTGGTCTAGTTCTCTGCGTGTTCTTTGTTTGAAGTCAGTGACAGGGATTGCTTAGTTCCCAAAATGGTAAAGAAAAAAAGAAAAGCCTTTTTGTAGTTTCTTGTACTACATATATGTTCATTATTTATTGCACTATGTAAATGTCTCTGCTTTTAATTTTTCATCTCTGGAGGCAGGTTGCTTGGTAGCTCCTAGGCTTAGAACCTGGTAGCCACTGATCAATTCTAGCCACAATTCTTTGTTTTTGGTTCTTTCTTCCTTTTCATTAAAAGGTTATGCCATGAGACACAATCCAATTCCATGTAAAGGTATTAGAGACCCTCAGATCTACATGGAATGTCTAAAAAGAAGAGGTCCAGAACCAGAGAGATCTCAGTACCTTTGGTCATGGAAGCAGTGAAACTGCTGCTTCTCCTTTTATAGGAACACAGGGCTAAGTTGCTCATAGAGGCTAACTAAGGAAATGATATTGCTCCTAGAGTCCAAGCTTCTGTAGGTATTTTATGTGGCACCATATTGCATTGGGCTGGCATACCAAGGTGCAGTGCAGTATTGGATTTCTTGTTGTATGGATTGTCACGTTCCTGGATCCTTGAGTGCCTGAGCTTTCCTGAGGTGAAAAATTGTGAAACGCACATTTTGCAGACCAACTATCTGTCACTGAGGAAACCCATGAATAATTCTGAGCAAGAAATAGACCTGAGAAGTTTGCAGTCTGCTCACAAACAGGCAAAGAAGTTTCTCTGAATAAATAATTGGTTGGGAATCAGTCAGGCCACTCTGCTTGTTACCAAATCTCTCTCAAAAGAAAAGCGAAGCCTTCTGGGAAACCAGCAACAGAAACAAGTTTTTGGAACAGACTCAAGAAGGAATATTTAAATTTCAAGTCAATGAAAACAAAATATTATGTCTTGAGCAGAAAGCAAAAGAACAAAAGGCAGACATTTAATAAAATACCATTAAAATTTACTGTCATGTTGTCAAAGCAAAGACACTGACAAAGGAAGCCTGAAATATAAATGCCTCCTGTGATATTTATTACTGCAGTGAACTATTTCAGTGGTTTAAGGTAGTTTCAGTGATAGTAAACAGCTTGCTGTTAGCCCACCCATGTCTTGGCTACAGCATGAGAAGAGGAAAAAGTGGACTTGAAGTATGTTTGTGCCACAAATCCATGAATGATGCATCAGTCTCTGTCTTGTTGAGGTTTATAAAAAGAGCAAAGCCCTTCCTTTGGCCTGCTCCAAGGGAAGTGGAAGAGAGAGAATCCAAAGGGTGGCAAGATGTCACTTTCATTTTGCTTTCTGAGTTTCACCGTTGATACTTGGGAAGGGGAATATCACAGCCTACAGAAAGGCTCTGGTGGCTGTAGCCCCTGATGCTGGGAATGGCGCCTTGCCCCAGCTCAGAGCCCTCGTAAGCAGATGGGAGATGTTAACACTGCCTCTGAAGAGAGCATTGAGTGTGAATGCACGTGAAGGGCCATGCGGTGGTCCCATCTCAGAAGACACCTCAGGAGCCAAAGTGAGGGGGAACTCATTAAAATGTGATGTGGTGAAGGAAGCAGCAGCAGCATGCATATTAAACTCCACCCTGAATCCTGAATATGATGGAGGCAGCGATGATTTCCACAGAAATATCCATTGGGAAGTTTATTTTGCTGCCTGCAGAACATAATTTGAATAGACTAGGGGAGAAAATGCCAAGAGGTCCACAGCTGAACAGTAAGGAAAAAATACATGTTTTGCAGCAGGTACCTGGATAAAGATCCTCTCTTTATTCTGCTAAATAAGGCAGGATCCTGAGCAAAGAGGGGGTAATGGTATCACTAAAAATGTCATTGCAGGGCTTATGCACCAAAGGATCCTGGTCACATTTCTTGGCTTTTCAGAGGCTGACATTGCCAACGTGAGGTTTTACTAAGGACAGGCTATACTCTCCTTGTGGAGAGCTGAGTTGTCAGACTCCCTCTTCATGACTGGCAGGACAGGAATGCAGGTGGTGAGTTTGGAGTTTGGATGCCCTTCCAGAAAAGCCCTTCTCTCCCTACAATTTTGCTATGAAGGAAGCTCAAGGCTGCTCGTCTCCCTAGGCTTTGTGACTCTCCAGCATAGTCTTAAGGTGCTGCCTTTGCCTTGCTAGCAATGATTTTAAAGTGAGAAATATCACAGCTTCGCTTTCAGGTGTCAGACTGAGTTTGCAGAAGTGACAATTTGAAAAACTATCTTGTCTTTCTAAGGCACAGCCTGAAAAGAGGAGGTTGGAGGGGAAGGTATTTGCTATTTGTGCTACTAGGTTGGATTAGATGATCTCTAGAGGTCTCTTCCAACCCCAACCATTTGGTGGTGCTGTGATCATGTTGCTGGCCCCTTTCTGTTGCTTGACATTGAGACTGCCCCACTTAGTTTGGCTATTGCCTGCTATTTCCAGTCCAGGTCAAGCACCTGAGGACAAATAAATAATACGAGATCCCAACTCAAGTATCCTTCAGTTTGTGGCTACCTTATTTCAGTTATTATCAAAACAGTTTTGGCATATATGTGTAAATTTGGATTTTCCTGCCCTGCTACGTGTGTGGTGGCACGATTTTGGTGCTACTAAGTTTTGGAGTTTTATCCTGGCAACTGTTTTTTTATTCTAGCGTTCTTGGGGAGTAAACAAGTAAGAAGCTTTGTGGAGGGAGGCTATACCTTGCACTCATTCATCCTCAAGGAGGCTAGATCACTGACAACTTACTGTGCTCAGTGTTACCTGCAATGTGCCCGTTGGATATGGTTAAATCAGCCTTTTCCTTTCAAGTCTGCACTCATGGACAGTTCTCGCTAGTAGCTCACTAGAGCTAGTGGCTCTAGATTTGCCTACCAAAGTGAGTTCTATTCATCATTTTTAAGCATTAAAGGTAATACATGCATCCTGCAAGTCAAGGCATTATTCACAGTCCCAGAGCAAATCATATGCATTGCCTCGTGCAAGACTTCTGTAAGCTGAGTTTCTCTCCTCCTCTAAACAACAGGCTTTTTTTAAAGAAAAATAAAAGAAAAAGAGGTTTTCTTTTACCAAGAGGATAGTCAAATGATTTATGCTTCCAGTTAGCTGCCTGGTGATGTAATCAGTTTGAGTATTTAATTATTACGGAGCACTCATTTATTTTGGTCATGTATCATAAAAGACACCACGCAGATAAGAACACAACACACCATAAAACCATCCTCTGCTCCTTTTGTCTGAGGTCAGATGCAACTTCTCAACAGTTGCTGCCCAGGCTCTAGGTTGTCAAATCAAGCATCCACCATCCCTGATGTTTTCTTCTCACCTTTGGGTTCTGCTTCCTGCAGATCCAGGTGCCTGCACTGCTCCAGAATGGGCAGGCAGGTAATTTGGAAGCTAACAGCAAGGTGCGAGGAGGATCCACTCTGTCGTTCCACTGCATGTGTGACACCAGAGGGAACAATAAGCAGTGGTGATATCTGTGACGTCAGTGAGGAACAGGGAATGCCAAGGAATTCCAAAACGTCATTCATTGGGATGCTTTCTAGGTACCAGGGAGTGAGCTGCTGAGGGCCTACCTCTTGAAAGGAGTTTAGGACATAACCCAGCTCCACTTGGTCTTTCATTATGAAATGATGGCAGAAGTTGCACTGCAGATGGCTTTGCATTTGCATTTTTATTAAATATTTATTGTCCCTTCTCCTGCAAGAGCCTATTACATATTGGATATCCTATATATTTTTTATATTTCTATTTTTCTCCTAGTTTACATGTATTGCTCCTTGAAATAAACATACTCAATCATAAAATTCATAACTTGCAGGGTTGCTTGAGCATTTCATTTCCTGAGGTTTCATCCAATTAGCATTTGTTTCTTAATAATATAATAATTTCCCTGAATGTAGAAGAAAGTAAAAAGCAGAGCATATATTTACCAGTCAATATGAAAAGGAAAAAAAAAAGGCTATTAATAACTTTTCTCTTGCTTAAAATGCAGCATATAAATTAATGATAAATATACCTTTCCAAAATCTGAGCTAGATTCTAACTGAACTTCACATACAAAATGTCTGAATAACAAAAGGCATATATTTCACACCTCATCTTTCCTGTTAGTCTCTCAATATCATTATTAGCTCTACCAGGAAGCACAACTTAATATAAATATTTTCATGTACAAGGGAATCTTAAGGATGAACCTGCTGGTGCGTAACTTGAGGGTTATGAAAGAAGACAAGATGTTAATTTAAGTATTTGTGGTAATTCCTGGAAACTGCTTTTGAAGATGCTGCTCGGAGAAGACACATTATGAGCTACTGCTCCTCTCCTGTCTAGACCTGAAATGTGAATATCCCGATAGTTTAAAAAAATAGAAAGGACACTGCAGGCTTTGCAGGATAGGACTGTTGATTAAAATATGTCCTTGGCTTTGTTGTCAATCCAGTTCCAAATGGATTTGTCCAGAGAGAGGCAGTATCATGCCTTTGATAACTGTCCAAACTCCTAAGTTTGTTTTCTCTTAGTGTTGTCCACAGTAAGCACAAGTTGACTATAGTGGGTTTTTCGTGTATATGTGTTTGTTTACTAATTAATGTTGGAAAACAGGGGGTTTGAGGTCTAGCTAGGTTGCAACTTATATTGCAAATTAAATTGCAAATGTAAACTAAGCAAATAAATTTCTTTGGATAATGAACTCTAAAACAGGCACTGTACTGTGTACTTGGAATATTTCTTGCCTAGATTTATCCTGTGCTCTCATTAAACTGCTCTAAGTGCGCTTTTAGAACCCACTGATATTTTAACTGCCCTATTAAATCTAAATAAAAAAAAAAATAAAGCATTTAGAGACAGTTGTAGTGCAACCATTTACCCCAGCAGGGAATATGTTAAAGATCTGTGTTGAAAGAAATCAAGGCTTGTTCTCTGGTATGCTTTTCTAAACACAGGAGGAAGCCAGTAGTGTGTTGGGTTTCCCTGCAGGTGTTCCTGGACTTTAGGTTTCTGTTCTGCTGATTAAAAAGCCATTATAAATCTGGAAGGGAGATGTAAACAGCCACTTCTGACGTGGTGCTGACAAACAAGGGTCAGGCTATTGTCTTGTGGTTTGTTACAGGCATGGGTAGGCACTACTTCTGGGCTCCATCTATCTTCTCTACTTAGGTGGGTATCCTTCAAGGCCAGGCTTGAACAACTACTAGTTGATGCATGTAATTCTCACTTTTTGTTAGTGTAAGAAAACATTATAAGACTAGTGTCTTATACTGGAGTATGAGGGATTTTTTTTCAATAACTATAGTGTAATCATGGGTCTGGCACCTCTGTTCTGCAGTTGCTCTGTAGGGAAGACGTCATCTCTAGTAACTGGCTAATGCTATACTCAGCACCAATCCCTCTTTTCCAGTACTTTAGAGATTGACATATAGGAAGTTCACACTACTGTATTTTTTTTTTTTTTTTGCATTATACTTCTAATTTTGCCTTGAGACAAAGTAATGTTAGTGACTGATCAAAAACTCCTCCATGGACAAATTCCTGCCCTCTTGAAATGACTATGAAATTCACCACTCGTGGCAGTGGAACTTGTGTCACATAAGATTCTTTCCCTTTTGGTCTGTTTGATGCCTCAATGCTTCTTAAAAAGAAAAGCAGCAGCAGAGAATGCCACAGCCTTCCCATTCTCCCTATAAGGGAAAAGCGTTCTCATTCTCTTGGGGACAAATGCAGATTTGGTCCTTGAACGTGTCTAATTTTACTATAAAGCAGCAACTACCTCATCTCTGTCCTCCCTATTTCAGTGCTAGGGTTTCCATTTAAAAGTGCTTTTCTTGAATGGATTCAGGTATAGTTCTCCCTAATAATGGCCTCAATGTTACTATGGCTACAGTTTTGCATTGCAGTTTAGAAGGAGAAAAAGAGAAAAATTAATTCCACAGTGAGTGCTATATATTATTATAGAAATATATGATGAGGGAGATATATGTTATGTACCTAATGTATTTCATATAGTTTGAAATAAGTCTGTATTCCTTTAGACATTTTTTTTGTTCTCAAGATTGCTGTATCAATATCTAATCTATCTCACAGAGTCTGGAATCAGGAAAGTATGTTGTATTCAAGATTTTCTTGACTTGCGGCAGAATTTCTGGTTTTGCTGGCATTATGATTAATTTTTTTACAATTGTTCAGTTCTTTTGTGATTTTTCTCTGTCCCTCTTCTGAAATAAATTGAGATGCAGGGACTGTGGAGTGTCTTTGGCTTTGTCATTATTTTCTAAGCCACCAAACTCAGGGCCAGGTCTGTTTTTGTCTTTTTTTTTTCTTTCTTTCTTTCTTTCTTTTTTTTTTTTCTCTGCCAAGAGTTTCTTATCTTAACGCTTAAAGAAAACACAACTGCTAGATGGGCACCTCTCCCAGTGATTTCAAATGATACAATTTCTACCATCACAGCTGATGGGAAAAAAAAGTATTTCTGGGGAAATACTTTTGTTTGCAGGCATATAGAAAATAGCTGCAGACTAGACTTGCTCAATCTAGATTTACCAGTAAAAATGTGTCATTTTTCCTTTTTAAAGTACTTTTTAAAATGATTAAAATTATGGATGTTTTCTGTAGGCAACAGTTAAGTACCTTCCATTATGTAATTGTTTACGAGTTTCTGATCTTCACGTGTGTTTATAAACCAGCCTATCACCCTCAGTTGGCTTGAACTTAGCTTTTTTACCTAGAATAGGGATCTTTGCAGTCTCTGAGATTTCCATCGCTGTAGTGAATAGCGTGTCTCTGTGTGTTTCAATTGTTTTTCTTTGAGTTTAGACAGCCAGCAGCTCCCTTCAAGGTTTCTTCATCGCAGTCCAGGTCTAAAGTTAAACTGTGTCTTCACAGATCATGAGATGTTGGCAAGGTCTTACAGAAGCTATAAATTCATTTACTCCATAAAAAATGGTGCAGCCTAAATAGGCAAGTAGGATAATTTGGAAATAGTGTTACTTCTATCATCCTAATTAACAAGATCTGCAGTTTATATTTTTGAAGCGTTTTTCAATATTTTCAATACTTAATAAGTCATTTAAGAACTTAAATTGCCTGTGAATTCCTGGCCTTTAACATTCAGAAACTGAGTGGATTTTTTTTCTGTATGTTTAGTGATCTCAGCAACAGTTTAAATAGAGTGGAATGATTTAGTATTCAGGAAACACTTTGGGGTTTAAGAATGTTTTTAACATGCTACTCTTAGGAACAGAAATATGTGGTGATGCTGTCTGCAATCTGAGCTTACTACACTCTGGAACTTGGGAGAATCCTTTCAGGTCTGTATTACAGTACTTGACTCCAAAAGAAATTCTTAATTTAGACATGTTACTTGCTCAGAAAGAAAGATTTTGTGTAGAGAGAACATGTAATGCCTGATAGACAGTATCCCATGTCAGAATGGGACACAGAACCCCATTTAGGAGATTCAGAAAAATTTGTGCCCCATAAAACCCGGGGACTGAGACTCACAACTGTGTGGAGGGCTT
>JAUBOD010000183.1:544306-556660 GCA_032353885.1 Nothura maculosa
GACAGTGAAGAGGCATCAGTTTTCTTTTAAACTCATATCATGAAAATAATTAGATTTAATCATCTTAAAAAGAAAAAAAGAATATGTGAATGCACAGATAAGCCCAAAGGGAATTTGTATTCAGTGGCTCCTCCTTCCCCCTTCCTACTTGTGATTACCCCTGAATTATGCAGTAATTACTTGTCCCAAGAGCGTCTTATGTTAAATATACTCATTCTGCCAACTGAGACTGCCTAGACTGATATTTTAGGAAAAAAAAATTGGGAATGATGTATCCAGCTGTTTTAGCCTAATCTTAATGAATTCTAATCTTAGTTTGACCATTTGCTTCTACATGCCTGCTTAGCTCTCCATCCTCATTGCACATTTGCCCTTGCTCAGACATTGCTGCAAATGATTCCTGCTCTACCAGAGCCTTCCTTGTCACACTACCTCCACATATAACAACTTCATTGAGGAACTCCATATACCTGATTCTGCATCCCTAAAATAAGGGGATCACATCCAGACTGACTTTGGCATATTTATCACATATAATAAACTAATTCAGATAAACCCAAGTGCAACGGAGCTGGGCCCATGCACAAGGTTTTGGTTTCCTTCATATTTTTTCATGTTTTTTTTTTTAATTAGTCTTTTCATTCAAGTAGAAAAGGAAATCTCCTTTTTAAGGAGATACAATTGTTAAATTGTTTAAGGATAAACAGTTCTTAAATGCTTGTCTACACTATTCAAAAAACTCGAAGAGCAATGGATTCTTGTTTCTCTGTAATTGCTAGAAAAATGTTTTCTTTTTGCTTGTATTTTGTATTCTATTTGCAGACTTCTATTTGAGTAATTTGTAGAATTTTACTTTTTTTTAAAGGGTTGAAAGTTTTGAGCTGTTTTGTTTAAAGCCTCTCAGCTGATGACATAGAGCTCTTCTGCATGGAAAATTTACAAGGTAATTTTCAAAGGAAATCCCAAACATTTTCAATATGATATGATTAAAATAGCATGTGCTCTCATTTTAATATTTCACATTAGGTTATACATGTAGTTAATGGGCATTAATTACTAAAGTAAATTAGTACAAACTGAAAAGCTAAATAAAAGACAGAAGGAAATCACTGAGAAACTGTGTTGTAGCTTATACTTTAAATAATTTTGGAGATTTAAAAATATTGAAATAATTTCAGAACTCCAATGAAGCTGGAGGAGCAGGAGGATTTCAGGGTATTCTTTGTGATGATAAAACAACCATAGTAATTTCTGTAATTTAACTCTATGAAATATTAATATTAACATGCTAATATGTATAAAGTTATCAAAAGCCAAGTGCCTTGAATATTGTATTATGATTTATATTTGAAGGACATCAGAGAATTTGGCAGCTGAAACCAAAAGCAAGCAGAGGACAATGTAAGGATAACAATTGAGAAAGACATACATGAATAATGTATATTATCTCAAAAGCCAGCTCAATGAAGCACCTGACAGGGAGGCAAAAAAACTTAGCAGAGTTCTCCCAAACTCTGCACACTGTACAAGAAGCCTCAATAATCAGCTCCCTGCAGTGTGGGTTTTTTCTTTCTTTCTTTCTTTTTTCTTTTTATTTTTTTACACACCAGAGAAAATTTGCATCCTGTCCCTTGAGCTGAATTAGATGCTCCTCATATTCATATTCAGTATGATGGGAATAGTGTGTCAAATGTTTGACATTTCCACGTGAACTTCCCAAAGCTTCAAACTTGCCCTGATCTCAGTGTCACACTGAGGGAGAGTCTTGTCTTTATGAATATGCTCCCTAATTTTATTGCTTCCATCTGCACTCCCAGCCTCATCTTATTTTTTATTTGTCTTTATAAAAAAGATATTATCTACAGCATAGTTTGTTTGATTTTGTAGTAGAAATGAGGCACATGCAGATGACGTGATGGAGTAGTACTATCCAAATATATATATTTTTCCATTTGTAAATAGAAGATGCATACTGAGTTTATGAGCTTCATAAATTTTGCCAAAAGCCATTAGTATGTATATTTTTATTTTCCTTTACTGCACAACATGTCAATGATTTACTATACATCAGATGGATCTACCAGTAAAGCTAGACTTTGAACTGCAGCAGCTCAGTCGATTCAAAATATTGTGGAAGCTGCCCTAATATAAAATAGAGACTGTGTGTGGTAAATCCAAAGTGGTATGTTGGACATCTGACAGAACCCTACTGATTATGAGAACTTTTAGTTAAACATCCATTGCTCGTGAATTATGCAGTAATTACTTGTCCCAAGAGGATCTTGTGCAAAACATACTCCTCCTGCCAACTTAGACTGCAATATTTTTTGGGGGAAAAATGGGAATGATGTATCCAGCTGTTTTACTGAATCTTAATAAATTCTAATCTTAGTTTGATCAGACTTGTGACACATTTAAACTTGAATTGGAGCTTTAAGATAAACAGCAAGTTCTTCCCCCCAGTGATGAACTTTTTGGGTATCAAGAGGGATAAACAGCAACAGTGCTCCTGGTTCATTTCAGAGGAGACTCAGTCTCAGCAATAGTGACAGACTCACATTTATTGAAATTTGGTAGTAAACATAGATCACACACACACAGCAAGAATGTAGTAAAAGCCAATCATCACTGCTCTTTTGTATCTTTAGGACCTTTAGGACAATATATCAGCCATTAAAAAGTGAAACAAAATGCAGATTCATTTTCCAGAATGTAGTGATTAGAGGCATCCAAAACTGCTTTGAGAGAAAAACCCATCAGCCTTGCCATTTAAGGAGAGCATACCCTTCAAATTACTGGTTAATTTCTTTTTCATTATTTTAATTTGGCGGCTAGGCTAAGTGTATTCATGGCAACTCCAGGTTCTTCTGCGCCAGCTGCTGCCCTCCCATAATTCAGAAGATCATTATTGCTCTTTATGGGATTTGGCCTCAGAACAGCTCTCCCATTTCTCACTATTGCTGTTTTGGGTATGTCTTTCAAATGTCTCCTTAATTACCCTTTGGCCTTAAGTAGGGAGGGTGTAGGGTTAACAGAGAGAGAAAGCCTTCTGCCCCATGGGCAGTAGGGCTAGAAGGGGCATGTGGAAGGGTAATGGGTGCAAATTGAAACACAGGAAGTTTCATCTGCATAAGAGAGAATTTCTTTACAGTCAGGGTGACAGAGCACTGGAACAGGCTGCCCAGAGAGGTTGTGGAGTCTTCTGTTTTGGCAGTTTTCCAAACACCCCTTGATCCTGCCCAACGTGCTCTAGATGTCCCTGCTTGAGCACGGGGTTGGACAAGATGATCTCTAGAGGTGCCATCCAATCTCAACCATTCTGTGATTCTGTGAATCATAGAAAGCCTTAAAAAGGCTAACACAGCAAATGATGTGTTTTTCAATGGGGAGCATTTTAAAAAAAAACCTTTTTTAAAATTCAGTTTCTTAATGCTGAATCGTAAGCTTATTTTGATCATTAGCATTAGTTTTGAATATTAGTTTCAGCTAATTTGTAGATGCTCAAAGACAAATTCATAGCTGTACTGTGAAATAGTTCTTGTTCTTCTGCGTCTGACTGGCTTAAACTTTGCATAACGCATCAAATATTCTGTGAAACCTTCATTTTTTTTTCCTCTGGGAACGCAGAGTGAGCTTTGTAATTTGGTTCAAGTTCTGAGTCAGCATGACAAAAAGAGAGAAGAGAATCTGTAGGTATTTTGAAAAAAAATCTTTTTTTTTTTTTGTTAGCTTGTTTGCTTTGTTTGTTTTCTGGAATAACCTGTTGAGCCAATCACAGAGTCGAAAACGTATACAAAAGAAACAGCAACTGCATGGGCTGTCTTCCTGGTTTTCCCTTTCCCTAAGCTCAGCTTACCATAACAGGTGGCTGCTTCTTAAACCTGTAAGTTTTGCTCTGTAGTGTCCTAACCTTGTGTGCTGACAACCTATAGCCTGTGGTGTGACTCAAACAGTCCTATCCATGCCAGGACATTGATTTCTCTTGGATATTTAAGCAATGGCTGTGACTATCCATGCAAAATCAAGATCTTCTGGTGTATGGCTTAAGGAAAATCATCTGTCAGGATAATTTTCCTGGGCAGTGTCAGGTGCTTTATTTTTCTTTCTCCATCAGGTAAAGTTGCTTCAGAGTCTGTATTGCAGAAGGAGTAGTGTGGAGAACTCCTTGCACACAGCAGCAAAGAATATAGAAGTTCCTTCTCCAAGTTCCTAGTTTCTTCCCTAACGCATAGCAGAATTTTTATATTTATAAGAAAAAAAATCTTTCTGTGGAAGTCTTTAAATATATATCTCTGGTTTTCTTTTTTTCCATTTTACATATAACTCTAAATCATTTTGTATGCTGTTTAAAATCATCTTGGGCTTTGAAAGGTTGGTTCTGGCAATGTCTTCCATGTAGCATGAGATGTGAAAGGGCAGGATCAAGGGGAAAAAATACAAATGGAGAGTCAGTGTAAGGGCCAGATAAATTCTTCCAGCACAAAGAGCTTTTCTATGCATTGCTATTAACAAGCAGTGAGGAAAGAAAAAAGATGTAGGGATCAAAGATAAAAATCTGAACTATAGCGTGAGATCGAAAGGCTAAAAGTATAAAAGAACCACTCAGCTGTGCATAGCCTTAATTCTGCCTGTTTCCTCCTCACCAGGGGACAAAAAAGGCATCTCAAAACATCCATTCTGCCAGTGAATTGAGAGTTTGGCAACAATATTTTTCAAATTGGAAAAACAATGAGGAGAAAGAGCAGCTTTCAAATAGCATTGCCAAGATTCATAATACATCAATTACTTATTTCTCTGATTTATAGAAAGTGACCTGTGTTGTAGATGTTCTTGATAAGCAGTGCTCAGTTATTTCTGCTCTGAAGCAAGATGTCTTTCAAAATAAATTATTCTAATTATTATTTTTTTTGCTGTCACAGAGTTTTAACATTTCACATTGCTCTTGTATCATGTCACTTTATTATGTCACTTGCCCAAAGGTGGACATAGATCTCTATTCAGGTTTGTGCTCAGATGCTGACACTGGCAGCTTTCTTGGCAGTTCTGCAACCAGGGTCAAGGCCACACTTGAACGATAGCCGAAGCAGCCAGGCAAAAGAACGGGCCTTGTGTTAATCCACAAGTTAATATAGGCTGTAAAAACGTGCAGCAAAGCCTTTTTAAAGAAGAGGTAAGGTAGTTTTTTCTGCATGCAGGACCACTCTAGTTTGCAGAGCCTTCTGGTGCAGGCAGTGGAAGGGGACATTTCCATGTCTAGCTGTACGTGAAGAGAATATGTGATAGTGTAAAAGCTAAAGCTTGAGGCATAAGAATATTGTTTACAGTAGCAAGTAGCTTTTTATTTTTCTTCTTTTTTTCCTTTAACCTATCTATTGCTACCAAAGGTTATAAAAGCAATAGGTGATTCACAATGCAAAGTGGGAGCAGTTAGCGTTTGGCCTACTGCTTCTTGTTAGTGTTGTAAGGGTCATGCTTTGAATATATCATATTAGGACTCATCGAATGTAAATTGGAAGTACTGTATTTTAATTTTGTTTTTATCAGTAGCTCATTCAAATATTTTAATAAAAATAACTCTGTTATCTGATTTAAAGGCAGTTCGGTTCGTATTTTTACTGAGATTGGTGAGGATTTCAAAACAGCGCTGATTAGCAATAAAGGATGGAAAAATTAAGAAAGGAATGAAGTTATACTGGAAATGTGAAAAGATTTTTAACCATATTAAAGAAAAATGAAAACATCTCTAAGACTAAAATCATATGATTTTTATTTTCTCTAATTTTCTTTATTTGTAAACAGGCATTTAGATGCCTTGCCTTGTACTTCTGCCATGAAAAATATCATTTCCCTCTGTGTGTGTATGTGTGTGAACTTCTCACTTTAAATGTACATCATTTGCAGAGCTATGTAAGGGCAGAACTGAGTGTATTTTCCAATTAAAATAGGAGACAATTTGGCTCTCTCTGGGAAGAGATGGGAAATGCAGAAATCCCAGCTAAGACATCGACGGGATACTTTTAATACAGGTGTTCACTGGCTATAGTGGTGAGTTTAGGTATATTTTAAACCTAACGCGCTTTTGAAAAATAGTATTGTGGTGTTTCATCTGTGTGATAGATTTCTGTTTTCCAGATCAAATACATTTAGTTTACAGGTTAAAAAATGAAAAACTCCCATCCCTTGTCTCTCCCTTCTTCCTAGTCTTGTGAATCTATTTTTTATATATGAGATCAAGCTAGGATTTTAAAATGTTCTTTTATTACTCTTCAGGCTTCTGTGTGTGATTCCTCCATAAATGTAGCATAATCAAGTGGTTGGAGATCACTGCTAGGTAGATACAGCAAACCATACAGCAAAAAGAAACCCTCAAAGAAATAGATATGATTTACTGTGGATTTTCTTTAGGAATAGCTATATCAAGGAATATAGTTCTGGCTTTCAAAACAAAGTTGGAGCTATAAGACATATATTTTCATTATGGCTTTATACATATCTTCATTTAAGAAATGTTACTGGCATTATTGCTGGTTATTTAAAGATTATTTCCCATGTGTACATAGATTGTCCAACAGAAGAAAAAGAAATGCTTGTCAAAGATATATGACAAAGAACCAGAGAATATGACATTGAAAGTTGCATGAGTTGAGAGGTAATCAAACTGTATTCTTTGAGATTACCTTAAAATAGAACAGGTCCCTTTATGATCCATTAAAACTTTAATAAAAATGTATTTGGTATTTATTTAAAATTAACTACCTCTTCCTTTTTTACTGAGCAATGTTTCAGGCACTACAGACCTAACTATTACTGAGTAAATGAGAAGCATAACTACAAGCAGTAGTAATAAACCTGTAATAACCACAAACACATTTTTTTCTGCCAATAGAGCTATTTAAATTTTACAGATGAAGTTATTTCTACAGTTAACATGCCTGAAAAAGAAGAAGCAAAGAAACAGGGGCTACTGCTTATAAATTACACTTTTTTTACATCTCTTTTTTTAATATTCTCAGTTGGAGCAGTGAGATTTTGGTTACAAGAAGGGAAAGAATGGGAAGAATTTGGGGAAAAAAAATGGGTGGGACAATCTGGTTTTCCTCCCTCACAGACAATGTAAAAAGATATTCCCATTTCATGAGAGTGTGATCAAAGTAAGAGATAGAATTCATCAGCTTCTGAATGATTTTTTCAGTGGAATGACTGTTTTACATAGTTATTGAAATACTGTGTATCCTCCCCTGTCACTTTCTTCAAATGGCTACTAGATAAGTGTTTTTTTTTTAAATTATATCAGCAATTGTCTTTGTTCTCTTGTTACAAAGTTAGGTATAGTCTGTAATGATAGTAAGCTCTAGCAATTACAAGCACAGTTCATTGGAAAGATTAAATAATAAATAGTTGATCATCGTATATGGAATTAATTATTATAATGATGTTTCATCAAATAATTAAGGCAAATGTGCCATCCAATTTTCCTATGTATCTCAGCATGTTCATCATATAGTAATAACGTGTAATGATGTTATTAAGTTGTTGTACATACTGAGCTGAAAATTAGTAGCTGTTACCTTCCTAGGTGAATCTACCTTTAAAAGTTTAATATATTGACTACTTAGGTACCTAAAAACAAGCAATTTAAAGTATTGCATGTTACTAAACTTCACTAGAAGTTCTACACTTAGGTTGCATGTTACTTTCATACTGATCATCATCATCTGTCTTCAGTATGATCCTCTTGACCTCTATAAATTAGGAATAAAATGCCATTATTTTGGCTGGGTGGCAGTCCATTTAAGTTAACCAATACATTTTAGCTTATATATTCAGGGTCACACAGCTTCATATTGCACATATTGCCATTTGCTACCTGACCACATGGGCAGCCAAGGAGGAAGAAAGTGAAGTAACTGTCAGTGGGTTAGAGTGATACCAGATTATCTGGAAATAAAAATAAATGAGAAAAAGGATGTGGTTCAAAATATTTAACGTATGTCTGATCTGTAAAGCAATGAAAAATGTTAAGAAATTCAGTTCTTTTGCTCAAAACACATTCATTTTCCTGTTTATATTATATAAAGTATGTATTTCCATATCAGTGGAGACCTCTACATTTTGACTTGTTTCGTTCTCATTGATTTTTCTCTTCCAGTATAATACTCAGAATTCATTTCATGAATCTAATTTTCTTTGAACTTACTGGCAAATACTTCTCCATGAAAACAGATGAAGAAGCCATTATTCTGAAGACCTAAAGAGCCGTTAGCAAGAGTTTATAGAATCACACTAATAGACACTGGATCAATCTTTAGTGTGTAAACCACAAGAGTAGTCATAAAGGAGGCTCAGTTTCAAAATAAGTAGATATCACATTGCTTGATAAAAAAACAATGAAAGACTTTCCTCGACTTACCATAGGCATTAAATGAACTAGCACTGAAAGGATGGAGAAAGTAAAATCAGAACTTTTTTTGTTGGCAGAAAAACGTTTATTAAGGCTGAGAAATGTTGGATGTGAAACTACAGTCACACTGAAATTAAGGGCAAAACTCTTTGCTTTCATGAGAAGTATATTTTAACAGCATTGATGGTAATTGTCATGTATGGTCACCTCTCTCAAAGCAGTCCAAACCCATAGAAATAGATACATGTATACGTAGAAATAAATTATTATAGAATGATTGTTTTGTAATGTTTGTAAGATCCATCTTAATTCTCTGATGAACATGATGAATACGTGCTTCTTATGGTGCTCATCTATCAGCAGGACTTCATTTCTGTTTGTGAAATAGAAATATCTACAAATATCTGAGGGATGCAGTAAGTGATTCTTTTCAGAATTTCAAGGGTATAAAGTTCAGGGAATAGTGCATTTCTGCCATTTTTCTCATTTCTCAGGATATCGTGGATAAACATCTGGGTGGGCATCTCTTTGCAAATGTACTGATATCTTCATAAACTCCTAATTGGGGGCAAAACAGTCTCATAAATGATTCTCCAAATATATTGTCAGATAATAAGGGAATAAAACATTTATGTTGTGAGGAGGGAGGGGAAAAAAAAGTAAAATTTTGGCCAGCTGGTGAATGAAACATTCCAAAATTGGAAGAAAATATCCAATGAGATTTCAGACACGTATGTGAACACTTTGAGCCAGCTCCTTAGCCTGAGCAAACTTTTGCATAAGAATTTATTTCCACAATTATTTTTTCCATAAAATTCTTAGGAGAGTGTTGAAGCTCATGTTGTAATTCCTCTTAGACATAGAGTATTTATTTTCTTGTTGTATATATCCATCTGTCCTAAAGAACCATTGGCTCTCTCTTGTCCAAAGGTGTGGTGGGTATGCTACTTGTTTAGGCTCCAAGAGAAATCCTCCATGTCAAATCTTTTCCTTCTATTTAAGCCTAGGAGTGTGTTAGCTGCTTTACTTTTTAAAATATAAAGTATATCAAAATAGAGTATGAGAGCTTTTTTTTCAGTTTACTCCTTTTTTATTGTTTTTGCAAAAAGCAGGGAACAAAAATTGGCCTTTTCATTATAAATGTCACGCATAGCTCTTCTGAAATTAAATTGAGAATAACCGAGTTGAGTTTATGTTGCAGTTCTTTGTTTTTCACTACCTCAATTAAATACCAGATATTTTAAATAAGAACGTTGCCTGAAAAAAACACACACCTGCTTCCACATGAACTAGAGTGTCTTCCATTTCCCACCTAGTTGGTTTGATCTTTAACTCTCCCTGTCAGAGATGCTTATTGACTTTTTCTGTGTTTTTTAGTGAGCACAAAATAGTTGAAAGACTGTTCTATCCTGTCAGTTGTTGTGTTTATGGTATAGGGGAATATCAGTGCTCTGGTTGAATATTTTCCATTGGAAATAAGATGGAAAATACAGTTTAGAAATAGCAAGGAAGGATAAAGATTTACCTCTAGTCCAAAGACATTTTTGTCCAATGACAGTTCAATTACCTCAGTCCAAGGATCTGGCTAAATGTTGTCTTCCTATAGAACAAACATTATTAGAATGAGATAACTTGTAGATATGAAATATAAGCTGACGAGTATATTTTCAGCATTTGCAGGCGTCTGGATAGTTTAGAAGCTCAGATTCTTTTTCTAAAACTTATATAGACACAAGGGTAATGAGACACAGTTGACATTTTTGGAGGACTGAGGCTGCGAAGTCATGAGAGTTTGTTTGATTGTTTTGTTATAGCATCTAATATAGTTGATATATTTATTAAAGTTTCTTGATATTGAATTACTAGTGACTAAATGGCATTTCTTTCTATTTGTTTGCCTATGCACACAATATACCAATTAGTTTTTTCCTGAGGAGATTCAAATTTTGAGATAATACAGCTAGAGTTCTGGGAAATCAAAGACTGAGCCTGATCAACATGGATAGGAGATGGCGAAAGTTTGATTAGAAGTATTAGGAAGGGCGTTTCTATAATTAGGTGAAAATCTAATGGAAGGAGATGAACAATTTTAAGCCCTTGGGTCTGTATAATATAAAACCCTGATGTTTTTGCTAACCTTATCAAAAACCTCTTGGGTCTAAAAATCTGGACTAGATATTGCACCTGATAACCTACTCAGGTGGCATTTCTGTACCCTGTTCTTCTGGGCAGGTCATAAATAAGATTAAAACAGCTGGGCTGGTGGTTAATTATTCGCATTATCTCTGAAATGGGAGCATTAAAGTTCTGAATACTTGGCATACATTATTGGAAAATTAAGCACAGTCATGACTTGTAATAGCAAAATCTACTCGTTTACTGGAAGTTCTAACCCAAAATAAACATTCTGGATTGGAATTTTGCACAAAATCAGTTTTTTTTCTTGACAAACCATATATGGAGTTCGACAGCCTGCTTTAGGGAATACATGGCCATGGAGGAAGTCCTGAACTCGTGTACATTTCATGGCTAGTGAGGAGCAAAGGAGCACAGCAGTTCCTCCTGAAAATCCCTGCTTGACCTCTTGAATCACAAGAGTAAGTGGGAGGGAGTAGGGAAGGAAGGAAACCCACAATATTTATCTTTATTTAGGAGGTTAAGTTTCTCCTGAGTTTACACCTTGTGCATTGCAGTTCATCATTTTCTGTCACTGACTCTAAACCTAGCAGTCCCACAAAGTCAATAGAAAATATTTATTTGAGCACAATATGCATCACTTTTTTTTTTCGCGATTGCTGCAGATTTAGTTAACCCTTCAGGAAGGTTTGTAAGGGGCAAATCAGCTGGGTCCTTGCCTGTCAATGCCCTCTTTTCTCTCTCATACTGACGAGACTGGGTCAGTAGTAGTCTGACCTTCAGGTTGCATATGTATAAAGGGTGAAAATTGGCAGAGTATGCTAGAAAAAGAGTGATTTACTAGCTGTGTGCAGCCACTTTAAGCATGCTGGACCAATTGTTATCCGTTATTTACATGTAATGGAATAGCTGTGGACAGCAGGGCTGTGAAAATTGATGTTCAAATTCACTGTGGCAGTAGTGCATTGAATCTGTCTCAAACTGAAGGAGTTAGTTGCCTACCTTGTTTATTTTAATGTTTTAATGATTTCATTTATTTTACTTTTGGCTAGTCAGATATCTGGTACTGTCTAACAAATTCCGAGACCAAGCTATTGATTCTTTTTCATTTCTCTTAATAACTTAAAAAATTCTTGTCTGGATTACATCCATGGCCTTAATAGCAAAGACTATGAGCAAATCTTTTAAAATCAACTGGTCTATGTGTTTTTTTTTGTCACTACCCTTTTGCTAGTTCTTTTTGATGATTCTTATACACTAGAAAATCTAGATAAATTAGTAACTCTACCTCAGAAAATGCTTTCTTGTCTTTGAAATGTAACACTGATGTTGGAACTGGTTGGGGTGTTTTATTTAACCATACTTGTGCAACTCCACGCAGCTTTTTCTCTTTTAAGTCTGGGCTTACATTTCTATCTGAAGCTTCACAACACACTGGTAACAGCAGACTTCATAAAGCACCTCTCCTTTGATGGTGTTCGCAGAATCAGACGGAGAGGAAAGGGATTACAGGTCTCTGAAGTGGAACTACATGGCTACTTAGACAAGCACGGTCTTCTTTCAGAGAAAACCAAACAGTGATTCATTTTTACTCAGATAACATAGCTATGTCTTGAAGAACACCAGACCTCACACTGACTGTGCAGTGAACCTTAAAATATTTTTAAATGTTTTTATATATGCCAGTCAGCCTTAGCTTTTTGTTTGGATAATTTGCAGATTTTCTGCAGTTACATTTTTTGCTCCTTTAACATTGCTAGAACTCTCCTTTTCTTTTCTTTTTTTTTTTTCCTTTGGTTGAAATGGACACTTTATAC